>VMBQ01004183.1:45799-60072 GCA_007657795.1 Dreissena rostriformis | reverse complement strand
CTTGTGGTGCCCTTGCTGACATTGTTCTTGTGGTGGCCTTGCTGACATTGTTCTTGTGGTGGCCATGCTGACATTGTTCTTGTGGTGGCCATGCTGACATTGTTCTTGTGGTGGCCATGCTGACATTGTTCCTGTGGTGCCCTTGCTGACATTGTTTTTGTGGTGGCCATGCTGACATTGTTCTTGTGGTGGCCATGCTGACATTGACCTTGTGGTGACCTTCCTGATAATGACTTTGCGGTGATCTTCCTGATATTGACCTTGTCGTGATGTTCCTGATATTGAGCTTGTGGTGACATTTCTGATATTGACCTCGTGGTAATCTTCCTGACATTGACCTTGTGGTGACCTTCCTGATATTGACCTTGTGGTAATCTTCCTGACATTTACCTTGTGGTGACCTTCCTGATATTGACCTTTTTGTGACATTCCTGACATTGACCCTGTGGTGACCTTCCTGATATTGACCTTGTGGTGACCTTCTTGACATTGACCTTGTCGTTACCTTCCTGACATTTACCTTGTTGTGACCTTTCAGACATTGACCTTGTGGTGACCTTCCTTACTTTGACCTTGTGGTGACCTTCTTGACATTGACCTTATGGTGACCTTCCTAACATTGACCTTTTTGTGACCTTCCTGACATTGACCTTGTGGTGACCTTTCTGATATTCACCTTGTGGTGGCTGAATGCCTCATGCCTTCTGCACATTGCTTCAAAGTTCTGAATATTTTAGGTAAGTTTCATTGACATCATTTAATAACACAGACGATAAAGAACCAACATGAAAATACAGACTCAAAGATTCAACCTTCAGATGTAACCTTTGCAGTGCATTGACCTTACTTGCTTCTGCGAATAGTCTCAATGAGCCAATTAGGTCGCTGTGGCATATTGGATATGGGGTCTGCCTAGCGATCGGGAGTTCACGGGTTAGATCCCCACTGTGGGAGCGTTCGTAACATCTCGGCCCAACACACCAAGTGCTTGTTTTACCAAGGAAACGCACTCGAAAGCGCTTCAATAAGTTAAGGCTTTTAGCGCAAGTCAAGTTAAAATAAATAGATTGTAATTAAATTATGAGCCAGGTTTCATTAAAGACCTTAAAAGGAAATAAAGGATATGGAGTGGATACGAAAATGGAAGCTCGAATAGTTTGCCTTAAAGTGTGACCTTGAGTCAGTGTGACTTACTCGTGCGCATCATTCAATTACCTAAACATTATTTTTGTTAAGCTTGGAACCTTTCCACCGCTCTGTAAGGCAGGTGCGCTAGAGGATTGTGCAAATTAGTTAGACCTAAATACGTAATCTTATGAATAAAATGAACACTTGGTAAGATCGATTAGAGAAAGGTACAGCATTTGATAGACGAAATACTGGTATCGCTTGGTAAACCTAAGCAGAAAATCAAACTAGGATTGCTGTGCAGCAGATTTAATGCGCATGACCCAACATTCGCAATCTGAATTATGATTAAAAACCAGTTTAACTCTTTCAGTGCTGGAACCGAATTTCGAAGGCCTTTGCAAATTGTTTGGATCCAGATGAGACGCCACAGAACGTGGCGTCTCATCAGGATCCAAACTGTTTGCTATTCTGATAGTATTGTTTGAAAAGAAATCGAAGAAAAAGCTAATTTTAGAAATTCAGCTGTCGACATTTTAGCAGACGACAAATATCCCACCATGCAAAGGTTTAATACTGGGTAAAGCTTAACAGAATATTGCTTAGAAAGTCAATTTTTTTTTAACCAAAACATACGAGCCTTGCTTTGGGATAATCGAGCTTAATTTTCGTGAAGTGTCTTCCAATATAAGCCTGTGCACTCTGCACAGGCTTATCAGAGACGACGTTTTCCGCTTTTGCTGACATTTTTGTGTAAAGGAAGTCTCTTCTGAATGAAAATCCAATCTAGGCGGAAAGTGTGGTGCCAGATTAATCTGTGAGTACTGCAAAGGCTAATATGGGACTACACTTTACGTACATGCATTAAGCCCGGTTTTCCCAGCTCCCGGCTCAAACATAATTTGAAATTCGATTTCAAACCATTGCAGCCCTTGGTAAGGCTGAACACAAGATCGTACAGAGTCTCCTGGGAAGCGGGCTGTGTCAGTGTGACGACAGCTTCCAGGCCGATATGGAGACCTGGGAATCTGCAATGGAAGACTTACAGAGACATCGACAGGAAATGGTATGTAACCACTAAATGGTTTGTAACCACTAAATGGTATGTAACCACTAAATGGTATGTAACCATTAAATGGTATGTAACCACTAAACTCAACCGGAAATGGTGTGTTACCACTAATATGGACAGGAAATGGTGTGTTACCACTAAATTGTATGTAACCACTAAAATCTCAAAACGAACATAAGGTTTTGAGCTGCGTCGACATAAATGGTATGTAACCACAAAAATCTCAACACGAATATAAGGTTTTTTGCTTCATGGACAGGAAATTATATGTAACTACCATAATCTCGAAATGAACATAAGGTTTGTAGCTGCATCGACTGGAAATGGTATGTAACCAATAAAATCTCAACACAAACATAAGGTTTTGAGTTGCATCGACAGAAATGGTATGTAACCACAAAAATCTCAACACGAATTTAAAGCTGCATTGACAGAAAATGATATGTAGCCACTAAAATCTCAAAATGAACATACGGTTTTGAGCTGTATCGGCTGGAAATGGTATGTAACCACTAAAATCTCAACACAAACCTAAAGTTTTTAGCTGCATGGACAGGATATGGTATGTAACCAGTAAAAATCTCAAAACGAACATAAGGTTTTTAGCCGCATCGACAGGAAATGGTATGTAACGACTAAAATCCGAATACGAACATAAGGTTTGTAGTGGCATCGACAATAATTGGTATGTAACCACGAAAATCTCCACACAACATAAGAATTTTGGCTTCCTCGATAGGATATGGTATGTTACCACTTAAGTCTTAAAACGAACATAAGGTTTCGAGCTGGATCGACAAAAATGGTATGTTACCACTAAATGGTATGTAACCATTACAATCTCAACATAAACATGAGAGTTCTAGCTGCCCAATCAGGGCATTAATGATGTTAATTTCGTGTTAAATACTTAAAACATATCATTTACGGAGTTTTTTAACATTTACTTGGAAACGCCCTTATGAACTCAACTGTAAGCTTAATTTGAGGATTTCTGGAAACAATCCCAGCGATATATCAAGTTATTAAGATTGTGCGTAATCTAGCAAGTACCGTAATAACTGTAAGTTTTCGGGCACTTACAAAGTATTTTTTATTTTGCGTGTCCGAAAACTTAAATACAAAAAATATTCAAATAATACAGATGTCCGAAAATTTAGAGAGAAAAAATACAGGTGGTCGAAAATGAAGAGACACTGAAATGAGTGCATTGATGATACAGGTATACAATGTGTTAAGCGTCAAATGTTTCAACGAATAATAGCACTTGCTTGTGAAATACCACGCCGTATAGTATACGCTACTTTTACATATGTTTCACTTTATTAAGCTGTTTGATGAAACCATTGTCTATTTCCAGCGATCTATAAATAAACCAACGACCTGTACACTGTCTTTGAATAAACAGAGTCATTAATTTTGGACGAAACCCCATATGTTCAAAAATTTAGAGTCACGAAAAATAATTATTTTGGCTAAAACGGGGATGTCTGAAAAGTGAGAGTAATAACGGAACATGTACTTAAAATTTGCAACAAAATAAGTCGTGTTTTATCAAAGTAGAATATTACAATTTTAGTATGATTTTAACAAATTGACAAAAATGCCCCTATCTGAGCCGCTATCACCAAGTTCATCCAGAGGTGAAACTCTGCAAAAAAAAGTAATTTAGCCGCTCTTTGTGAAAACTGGGTTTAATGCATGTGCGTAAAGTATCATCCCATATTAGATTGTGCAGTCCTTACATCAGGGACGACACTTTCCACCGAAACTGGATTTTCGCTAATAAGAGGCTTTACACGAAAAACACCATAAACGCGGAAAGTGCCATACCAGATAAGCCTATGCGGACTGCACAGGCTAATCTGGGACGACACTTTTCGCACACGCATTAAGCCCCGTTTTCCCAGAGCGCGGCTCATTATTGTACTATGTTGCTCAAATACCTAGTCATTTGAATGTGTCATATGAATTTTAACATGGCTGTGTGTCTAAGCGTCAGTGAATTCTACAATTTCAAAAAGAAGTCATCATTTGCGTGACACCCAGATGCACTATGGGATTGCCCGCGATTTCTCAAGTATTCTTAAGTCTGTTTTAACAGGAATATCATAAACTTAATTTTGTGTAAATGCAATAAAGTGTACAAACCTTTCATTGTAAAATGGTACACGTTTTAAATGAAAATTTAATGTCAAATAAACGGCATAAATAATCGTTTGTACAGCACCCTCAACATTAAAGTAGTAATGCAATCCGATAAAATTGCACCATCAACATAAATGTAGTAATACAAACCGATACAATTACACCATCGACATTTAAGTAGCAATACAATCCGAAATGTGTGCTACCCGGAAGTTGTTCTCAAAACAGACACACACTTTTGAGTTTTCGTGGGCGGGGAATCTGGGTGCAGTTTCAATTTATAAAAGATCGAGGGAATTAAAGTCAATACTGTTAAAGACTTGATTTGAATGCAGTCCAAATAAAAACATTAAACTCGTATGAGATTAAATCGCGTTACACAAACACATCGGAAAATACCGACGCAAATTCCTTTTTTTTTCAAAAAGATGTATTCATGGTTTGACGAATGTATCGTTTATTTTATACCTTTATATGCATGTAACCATATGTATATAATTAGATTTGATATGCACTTGTTTATGGTACTGATTGTGAATAAGTATTGAAAAATAAAGAATAATTTAATTACGCTCAATCCCGCCTATATTTTCAGCACTGAATCGTGTATTTCTTCTTTGACTAAGCACCAAAGAGTTATAGAAGACGAAAAACCATCAGTGTTTCTGGCGTTTGTTCTTGCAATAGCGTTTTCGATTTGCATTGCCTTATGGCGCGTTATGACATGCGTTATTACCTATACTCTTTTGTCTAATTCAATGCATGAAACTTAGAACTTAAATTATTTAGCTGTTTGTTATGTTAACAATAGAACATTTACTATTGTATGTTTAATTCTACTTTTCGGGTAAGAACGATGAGTGGTGCGCTATACGGTATTTGGTTTTAGTGAAAAGGTAAGTTTATCGTTTCAGAACTCAAATATTCAGAAAACGTTCGTCGATCCAATGAAAAAGTACGTATAATACAGCTTTTTACTGTTATACTAGTATACCATTGTGCCACGTGAATATTCAAATATTGACAAAAAGATCTGACATCAATTTATTTTGATTTACAATACATAAACTTATAGAGGACATTTGTTCATGTCAGTGTAAGATCGTTTGTAATTTCACGAGTGATCATAGAAAATATATTTTCACGAGTGGCGCAGCCACGAGTGAAAATATTATTTTTCTATGATCACGAGTGAAATAACAAAAGATCTTACACTGACATGAACAAATTTTCTGTTTCTTTTATGCCCCTTTTTCAAGAAAATAATTAATTATAATTTCCCTTTCGCTGAAAAGTGACCCTCTCTCCCGTGACGTGCCTGAAAACATTGAAATGACGTCATTTTTTACGTCATTTGTTGACGAAATGAAGTCATTATTCCAGGGAAATTCTTCAGTTAAACTCTTTAACAATGTAAATAAACGGTAAAAAGGCATAAAATTAAAAGAAAATATGTTGGATTCGGTGGATAATCGATTTTTTTTCTCGTGATCATAGAAAAAATATAAACAAGGATATAAACAAGGGAAGTACATCTTGATATGATAATCTAAAAATAGAAAAGGAAATTCCGAAAATGTGTTCTTTTCACCGGAGAAAAAAAAACAATTTTGTTCTTTTCACTGCTGTTATTTCACTGCAGAAATGTCATATTTTATCATTTGGTATAAAAGAAATGGATAAGCTCGTTTTTATATGTAGCTCATGTAAATAAAAGGAAAACCCAATTTTCGCCTAGTTCTGAAAACAGCTGTTGCCCAAATGTTAAGTCATACAGTTAGATGAGCATAGTTCTTGGAAAATGGGGTAAAATGCATGTGCGTTAAGTGTCATCCCAGATAAGCATGTGCAGTCCGCACAGGCTTAACAGGGACGACACTTTCCGCTTGAATGGAATTTTTCGTTTCAGTGAAGTTTCTACTAAATCAAAATCCAATGTACATGTAGTCGAGAAGTGTGTTCCCTGATTAGCCTGTGTCGACTGCACAGGCTAAACAGTGACGACACTTTACGCAAATGCATTAAACCCGGTTTTCCCAAAGCGCGGCTAAAATGCATGTTTCTATTGCAGATTTAGCTCCGTTTTCCCGGCAGTTCAGTCCGCAATTAAGAAGCGAGACCAGAGCCTCCAGGAGTACAACAAGATCACGTCGAAGTTCAGCAAATACCAAGAGAAAGAAAGGACCGGGCAAAACATCGTCAAACTGGACTCAGTGAGATGGGTTTTAGTCCTTGTTTATAAGACGTCATTCAAATTAGCCGTGCTTTGGGAAAACGGGTCTTAATTCATGTGCACATAGACTCATTGAGCTTGGTTTTAGTCAATGTTTATAAGACGTGATTTAAATGAGCCGCACTCTAGGAAAATGGGACTTAATGCATGTGCGAAAAGTGTCCGCACAGGCTAATCAGGGCCGGTTTACAAGACATCTTCTTAACAAAAAATCCGTTTTAATCAGCATGTTAAAATTTGATTAAGTCAGTAGGGTTTCGTGGTTAATGCACTAAAGGTTATTATTTGTGTATTAAATTAATGCATATACACGTTTAATAGCTACAAATAACGCATGATGCTGTACTTTTAACTCCAGTCTGTGGGCATTGTTCATATTCCATGGCGTTCTTGATTTTATTTGTGCCGCTAAAAGAATTATTTTATAACCACATTTATGTACCTCCTAAAACACTGTAACGGTGTAAACCTATAATTTTATTCCGCCCCCCCCCCACCCCTTCGAAGAAGCTGGCATTTAGCAGTTGCACTGTCTGTTTGTTTGTACGTCCGTGCGTCTGTTAAAAAATCCTGTGTCAGCCATAGTTTTGACATATATTTGATGATTATTGATTAGCATGACATTAAATTCCACCATCCTAAAACGACGTGTCTCGAGGCTAACAATCATCACTTACAAACTGTCATGGTCACAATAAGAGTTCACGGATAAAATTTACCCATAAAACAGCTTAAAAATTCATGTCTCAGCCAGAACTTAATTGCCATATATTGATGGATTTTACAAATAACCAGGCACACATGCAATCCGTCATAAGACGACTGTCGCGTGTTACACTCGTATCCTTATCTCAAAGAAACACGAGGCGTTCAAAGGTCAAATTTGGCAATAACACAGCATGTCCGGACTGTTACGCTGCCATTCTTCATGGTATTTAAACCTTTGCATGCTGGGAAATTTGTCGTCTGCTAAAATGTCGTCTGCTGAATTTCTAAAATTAGCATTTTCTTTGATTTTTTTTCTAAGACCACTATCAGAATAGCAAACAGTTTGGATCCTGATGAGACGCCACGTTTTGTGGCGTCTCATCTGGATCCAAACTGTTTGCAAAGGCCTTCAAAATCCGGTTCCAGCACTCAAAGGGTTAAAAATAACTAAAGTACTACAAGTGGCAAATATGAGAAGACTGAGTGTCGCGTGTATCCCCGTCTCATTACCTCAAAGGTCAAGGTCACACGTGTAGGTCAAAAGTCATTTTTTGCCATAAACATCGTGTTTTTGACATAAGTGGGGTTTTGAGACGCAAGTAGACTGTTGCTGCGGGAAATTAAAATGGAATATATTGTTCCACAAAAATAAAAATAAACGAGCATTTTGTATCTCGTAAAATCTATGTTACCAGACAACATCTTGCGTTTAAAATTTGGCTTTTGCTATACGGAACACTGATTGTTTATCTGTAAACTTTATTTTTCGGAATATTTTACGAAATATTCGTTAGTTTTGAGCGTTAATGGGGCTTTAAGGTGAGTGAATAGGTGCGCCTATAATACAGAACAAGACTTGCGAAATACGACATTTTCAAATTGCAAGTTGGGTTCAAAGCTGTTAAACGGTCAATGCAAAGCCTAAGGGGTTTTAAACCAGTTTACACATAAACGATATAAATGAGCCTCGTTCTGGGAAAAATGGACTTAATGCCACTGCGTGAAATGTCGTCCCAGATTAATCCCATCCCATTAATCCCAGGCTAATCATGGACGACCCTTTCCGCTTTTACGTTTGATAGAAGTCTCTTATAAACAAAAATCCCGTTTGGGCGGAAAGAGTCGACCCTGATTGGTCTGTGCGGACTGCATTGGCTATCTTGGACGACTTTAACGCACATGAATCAAGCCCAGTTTTCAAAAATAAACTCACATTAAGCAAACCACGCTTACCTGTTACAGAATCGCAAAGCCCTGGATATTGCGCAAAGGGAATTCGACGCTCAGGACAACGCGGTACGGCAAGACGTCGCAAAGCTCTACGAAGGCCGCACCGAGTACTTTCGGCCCTCTTTCGGGGCCCTGGTTCGATCTCAGCTCACGTACAACACCGAGGCATTCAAGGTGTACTCGGAAGTTGCCTCCGAACTGTTCCGCAATTCGAAATGCAGCGAAAATGAGCGCAAAGACAGAATGAAACAAACCTTAGCGGACATGAAAGCCTTGTCTATAATAAAGGATGACTAAATGTTGATATTGTAAGATAACCTTTTAATTAATTGTTCAGAAATAAATTATTATATATGTTTTTTGAAAACTTTTATTCAGCGTTGTTTTGTTCATAGTGTAGAAATTAAGAAAATTTACTTTCAACACACTAGGGCCTTTATATGAAAGCCATGATAAGTTACCATGACGTAGCGTTACCAACCACAGGCATTCGGCATAAGTTGGTACTCCCACCCCCACCCCCAAAAACAATTTAGTGGATTTTTTCTTTTCTTTTTTAAATTATCTAATTGTTATACAAAATAACCCGCTAAAAAAAATTAATCGATTTTGTTTATTTTTTTAACTTTTATAAAGTTATATATACAAGTAAAAATAAAATCGGGGGTTATTTTGTATAACAAATAGATAATTTAAAGAAAAAAAGAGAGAAAAATTCCACTAACTTTTCTCCTTTGTGTTGGGGGGGGGGATACCAACTCATGCGGATTGTCTGTGTTGCCAACTACATAAACAGCTGAAGAAATGTTGTGATGTTTAAGGGACGGAAACCGACGGCCTTTTATTAAGGTTTATGTTTTCTATGTTAACTCTTTCAGTGCTGGAACCGAATTTTGGAGGTCTTTGCAAACAGTTTGGATCCAGATGAGAACGTGGCGTCTCATCAGGATCCAAACTGTTTGCTTTTCTGGTAGAATTCTTTGGAAAAAAAAATCGAAGAAAATGCTAATTTTAGAAATTCAGCAGACGACATTTTAGCAGACGACAAATTTCCCAGCATGCAAAGGGTTAAGTGATCAGATAGTTGTTAATGTATTTAAGATAACAGCTTTCGAAAAACGAGCCAATAAGGAAAATCAACAAGATGCGTTCATTAAACGCTTATGCCAACGGTGGAATCCTTCTCACATTGATTCAGTTGCCCATTTGAATACGGCTTAGTCGAAAACTGGGTAAATGTCAAGGTCTAAACCTGGTTATGTGTGTGTGTGTGTGTGACGAAATGGGCCAAGTCTATGAAGCAAGCAGTGTTGATGTTACACGAAACGCGTCATTTTGGGTTATTAACCCTTTGCATGCTGGGAAATTTGTCGTCTGCTAAAATGTCGTCTGCTGAATTTCTAAAATTAGCATTTTCTTCGATTTTTTTCAAAGAATACTATCGGAATAGCAAACAGTTTGGATCCTGATGAGACGCCACGTTCTGTGGCGTCTCATCTGGATCCAAACTGTTTGCAAAAACCTTCAAAATCCGGTTCCAGCACTCAAAGGGATATTAAAAAATCTGGATCTTCTGAATTAGACTGTCCAACAGTAGGTCTATGTTTAAATGAGTTGAGGGTGATGTGGTTGTGTTGATTGTGTTTAACGAGAAACATCTATGCGGGTATCTAATCTTTGAAGGAAGCATTATTGATTTTATATGAAACATTTTGGATTAACCTGCACAAACGAACGACCGGGCAGATCTCTATATGTCTGCCGCATCAATTGATGATTGGGCAATACCACAATATTACCAGGATAGCTCTCACGTGAGCTTAGGTCGTTGAACAATTGTCAAAGATTTGACCTGCACGGTGCCTTTACCAGATAACCTTTTAAGATCTGTTTTGGAAGAATAAAGCACGACCCAGATAACATTTTTAAGAATGTTTTTTTTTAAATATTCCACCATTTTTAATTTGATAAAGTGGAGAGCCCGCTCATTCGTGAGAGTTTTCTATAGGTATCATGATTTTTTTACACAAATAAGTTTTTTTTCAGTAAAGTGCAACCGCGCGTTTGTAATATTAAGTCCCCAGCGCGTTTGTAATATTCAGTCCCCACACTGATCCGACATTTTTCTAACCGTTCAAACGCGCGGTTGTACTTTACTGAAAAAAAATACTACTAAGGATTACTAACATGGTCCTCAAAATGTATCCGAAATCGTTGTATCCGAAATCGTCGTCTTCAAGTTCGCGTGTTGCATTCCACGAGATGATGGCAATTAGAAACACTTCGGAAATCAAAGGGTGAAAATCCATTAGAGCGGTCAGTATAAATAGTTGATACATTTTGCGATGGATAGTGACCAATTGTTTTCTGTTATTATACAGAGCGATGTTTCGTGTTCCCGTCTGAAAATATTAAATCTTGCATTTACATGCTGCGCAGTACCGTGTGGCCGAATTATTTTTGTCCGAATAAAGGGCGCGATTTCGTGTCATGTCTAGAAAGTTTTAATATTTAATTATGTTGATGCTGTGTTGTATAGGGCGAGATTTCGTGTTTTGTGTAGAAGGTTACACTATTTCATTATTTTTGATGCTGAGTTGCCACCATTTGTTTATGTTATTATATAAGAAGTCGGCATTTTTCTTCCAATAATAAGATGATTTAAATAAAATAAATAGGTAGTTAGTCGCAAGTAGCAGTGAATTAATAAAATGTTCACACGAAGAGATGAGAACAATTCTAATAATGCAATCTGCTACTGCAAAACTATAATATGTAAAATGATTTTTATTCGTGGGACATTCATTGTCGTTTATTTCCTTGATTCAAGAACACATTCACATCGGAAAATGACCTACGCAAATTCATCTTTTCTTTCTCCAAAGTCAGAAATCCACGAATTTACATGTCTACGAAAAAGTCATTTTAAGAAGAAAAAAAAAACACGAAATTTCATGCCGACGAATATAAATGATGCTATAGTATACGCCCAAAACAATTATAATATAAGGCTTGTTCTGACAAAACTGGGCAAAATGCTTGTGCGTAAATTGTCATCCCAGATTAGCCTGTGCAGTCCGCACAGGCTAATCAGGGACGACAATTTCCGCTTTTATGGAATTTTCGGTTTAAATAATGTCTCTTCTTAGCGAAAATCTAGTTTCGGCGGAAAGTGTCGTCCCGGATTAGCCTGTGTGGACTGCACAGGCTAATCTGGGATGCCACTTTACGCACAAGCATTTTGCCCAGTTTTCTCAGAACACGCCACATATATTCGATAAATACCTTCCGCGCATTACGCTCCTTATTTGATGATGGACCGAAATAAATATACGATTTTACTTAACATGATCTCTAAATATGTTTCAAAGTAAAGCCGTCGGAAACAAAAATTAAAATAAGTGAGCTAAAGTGTCTTAGTAAGGGGCAATTTATCAATGTCCGCCATATCAGAACGAACATAAATGGTCCGACAATAATAGATAATAAACTTACTATAAACATCTTAAATCTCATCAAAAAAGTACAAACCCCCATGTCTTGTTAACTCATTCGATGGAATGATAATAATCCTCCTGCACAACTGCGGCTACAATATATGAGCCTCGTTGTGGGAAAACTGGGCTTAATGCAGTCCGCATAGGCCCATAAGGGACGACACTTTCTGCTTTTATTGAATTTTTCGTTTGAAGGAATCTCTTATAAACGTAAATCAACTTTAGGCGGAAAGTGTCGTAACAGATTAGCCTTTGCCGACTGCACAGGTTAATCTTGGACGAATCTTAACGCACATGCATTAAGCCAAGTTTTCCCAGAAAGAGACACAGTGAGTTATACAAGCTGATTGTATCAGTATCAACATACAAAGGCTTTTAAAGATTATTTTTTAAATATAATATCTTAGAAAACTTAATTGGCCAAATGATGCAAATTGAACAACGCCGCAACGGATTTCTGCTAAACGTCTCTCGTTATCCTAACAATATGAAATCCACAAGGGGCTCGATTTTCAATCTGTCGTTTCTTGTTAAAATTGTCGCCTTCACAATTCAAAGTATGCAAATTGTTTCCCCTGTTCTGCTGCGATAACTTTCAGCTCTAGGGCGTTCACTCTCTAGTATAATTTTAATAATAAACGAATCCAAAACAACCCCCCCCCCCCCAAAAAAAAAAGAAAAAGCGCTAAAACTTGTATCAAAAACTTAAAGTCCGTCCTTTAGCGATTTTATTCTTTACGATTTTAACATAGTTTTTTCAACACGACGATTGATCGTTTTTTTTTCTATTTTCAAATACTGGATATACGTTGAAATGAAACTTTATATAGCCACGCAATTTTCGCATGACGGCTGATCTAGCGCATGTTTCATGTTTTTAAAATAATGGGCATATTAAGCTCATACTGTTTTATATTTTTGACAAATGTCATTTAATTAATTCACTGAAAAAAACTGTTACATTTGAAATAATTTTATATAATTATAATACCAAAAAAACGTTTGGTTTAAAAATGCCTTCCCTGGGGCTCGAACACGTGACATCTCTAAGCAAAAACTAAAACTATCATAACGCCACGCACGCTTTCGAAAAATCGTGCTAGTTTAAACGCTTTGTTGTAATACATGATATTGCTAAATTATCGATGAGAGCGTTATAAAGGCGTTATTATTTTCCGATTTCGATTACTGATCATCAATTAACGAACCGATATTTTAAATATTGCTCTTAGTAATGAGTGTTATTTTGCTTGTTTAAATATAATCCATATTATTTTTTTCAATCTATGACATTTTTGTGTTGTCATTTTTTTACAAACAAGTCCCGTTAACTAAATATATCAACACGTAGTTACATACTGTCCATCGTCCCTATTTTGTATATAACCATATCGTACTGAGTATGCGTTTGAATATTACCATATAGTCATGAGTATAGGTTTGTATATGACCATATCGTCCTGTGTATGCGTTTTGATATTACCATATCGTATTGAGTAATGCGTTTGAATATAACCATATCGTACTGAGTATGCGTGTGTATACTACCATATCGTACTGTATTTGTTTGCATATTACCATATCGTACTGAGTGTGTTTGTAAATTACCATATCGTACTGAGTGTGCATTTGTATACAACCATATCATTCTGAGTATCCGTTTGTATATTACCATATCGTACTGAGTATTCGTTTGTATATTACCATATCGTACTGAGTATTCGTTTGTATATTACAATATCGTACTGCGTATTCGTTTGTATATTACCATATCGTACTGATTATGAGTTTAAATATTACAATATCGTGCTGAGTATTCGTTTGAATATTACCATATCGTGCTGAGTATGCGTTTGTATATTACCATATCGTACTGAGTATTCGTTTGTATATATCCATATCATACTGATAATGCGTTTGCATATTACCATATCGTACTGAGTATTCGTTTGAATATTACAATATCGTGCTGAGTATGAGTTTGTATATTACCATATCGTACTGAGTATGCGTTTGCATATTACCATATCGTACTGATAATGAGTTTGTATATAACCAACTCGTATTGTATGCGTTTGAATATTACAATATTGTACTCAGTACGCGTGTGTATACTACCATATCGTACTGAGTATTCGTTTGTATATTACCATATCGTACTGAGTATTCGTTTGTATATTACCATATCGTACTGAGTATTCGTTTGTATATTACAATATCGTGCTGAGTATGAGTTTGTATATTACCATATCGTACT
>VMBQ01004183.1:6107-35516 GCA_007657795.1 Dreissena rostriformis | reverse complement strand
TTGACGTACTGTCGTCATCGTATTATCGCATTGTCGCCATCGTACTGTCGCATTGTCGCCATCGTACTATCGCATTGTCGCCATCGTACTATCGCATTGTCGCGATCGTAATATCGCATTGTCGCCCTCTGGATTTTAATGTGTAACCACGATGGCCCTAACGGTATTCCGTACTAAGGCATGTATCAGATATATCAGCCGTATAAAGAACAGCGGTGGTTGAACTCGTAGACTACAAAGAAGTGTAACCACTTACGTAAATGCAACTTGTTGTCTAGACATACACATACATGTATACAGGTAGGTAATTTCTTACATACTGTACCAGTAGTTAACAAGAAAAACAAACTTTCTACAAACGGTATGTCACTTCATTAAGTGTATGTACACAATATGGTATTCCATTTAGTGAATTTACTCAGTATTTCATTTAATTAAGTGTATGTACTCACAACGTCATTCTATTAAGAACATGTACTCAATACGTCATTCCACTTCATGTATATACTCAGTATGTCATTCCACTAAGTGTATTTACTCAGTACGTCATTCCATAAAGTGTATGTACTCAGTATATCATTCCATTAAGTTTATGTACTCAGTTTATCATTCCATTAAATTTTGTACTTAGTATATCATTCCATTAAGTGTATGTACTCGGTATGTCATTCCATTAGGTGTATGTACTCGTTATGTCATTCCATTAAGTGTATGCACTCGGTATGTAATTCCAATAAGTGTATGCACTCGTTATGTCATTCCATTAAGTGTATGCACTCGTTATGTTATTCCATTTAGTGTATATACTAGGTATGTCATCCTATTAGGTTTATGTACTCGTTATGTCATTCCATTCAGTGAATGTACTCGGTATGTCATTTTTTTTAGGTGTATGTACTCGTTATGTCATTCCATTAAGTGTATGCACTCGTTATGTCATTCCATTAAGTGTATGTACTCGGTATGTCATTCCATTAAGTGTATGTACTCGGTATGTCATTCCATTAAGTGTATGTACTCGGTATGTTATTTCGTTAAGTGTATGTACTCGGTATGTCATTCCATTAAATGTATGTACTCGGTATGTCATTCCATTAAGTGTTTGTACTCAGTTTGTCATTCTATTAGGTGTATGTACTCGTTATGTCATTCTATTAAGTGTATGCACTCGGTATGTAATTCCAATAAGTTTGTGTACTCGGTATGTCATTCCATTAAGTGTATGTACTCGATATGTCATCCCATTAAGTGTATGTACTTGGTATGTCATTCCATTATAAGTATTTACTCGGAATGTCATTCCATTAAGTGTATGTACCCGGTATGTAATTCAATTAAGTGTGTTTACTCGGTATGTCATTCCATTAAGTGTATATACTCAGTATGTCATCACATTAAGTGTATGTACTCGGTATATCATTCCAGTAAGTGTATATACTCAGTATGTCATCACATTAAGTGTACGTGCTCAGTATGTCATCACATTAAGTGTATGTACTCGGTATGTCATCACATTAAGTGTATGTACGCAGTATGTCATCACATAATGTGTATGTATTCAGTATGTCATCACATTAGGTGTATGTACTCAGTATGTCATTCCATTAAGTGTAAGTACTCGGTATGTCATCACATTAAGTGTATGTACTCGGTATGTCATCACATTAAGTGTATATACTCAGTATGTCAGCACATTAGGTGTATATACTAGGTATGTCATCACATTAGGTGTTTATACTCGGTATGTCATCACATTAAGTGTATGTACTCGGTATGTCATCACATTAGGTGTATGTACTCGGTATGTCATCACATTAGGTGTATATACTCGGTATGTCATCACATTAGTGTATATACTCGGTAGGTCATCACATTAGGTGTATATACTCGGTATGTCATCACATTAGGTGTATATACTCGGTATGTCATCACATTAGGTGTATATACTCGGTATGTCATCAAATTAGTGTATATACTCGGTATGTCATCACATTAGGTGTATGTACTCGGTATGTCATCACATTAAGTGTATGTACTCGGTATGTCATCATATTAGGTGTATATACTCGGTATGTCTTCACATTAAGTGTATGAACTCAGTATGTCATCACATAAAATGTATGTACTCAGTATGTCATCATATTAAGTGTATGTACTCGGTATGTCATTCCATTTAGTGTATGTACTCAGTATGTCATCACATTAAGTGTATGTAATCGGTATGTCATCACAGTAAGTGTATGCACTCAGTATGTCATCACATTTAAGTGTATGTACTCAGTATGTCATCACATTAAGTGAATGTACTCAGTATGTCATCACATTAAGTGCATATACTCGGTATGTCATTCCATTAAGTGTATGTACTCGGTATGTCATTCCATTGAGTGTATGTTCTCGGTATGTCATCACATTGAGTGTATGTACTCGGTATGTCATCACATTAAGTGTATGTACTCGGTATGTCATCACATTAGGTGTATATACTCGGTATGTCATCACATTAAGTGTATGTTCTCGGTATGTCATCACATTAAGTGTATGTACTCACTATGTCATTCTGTGTAGGGCATATGTGTTTTGTGTCATTCTGTGTAGGGCATGTATGTTTTGTGTCATTCTGTGTAGGGCATATGTGTTTTGTGTCATTCTGTTTAAGGCACATAAGTCGTGTGTCACTCTGCTAAGTGCATGTATGGCATGTGCCATTCTTTAAAGAAATGTATGCCATGTAATTCAATTAAGAAAATTTACATAATTATTGTGAAAAATCATTTTGTGAATGTATTCCTTAATATTCAGAAGAGGAAACCATTTTACTTTAAAGGTCTATTAAATGTGTTTATGCACAAACCAAACGAACGACAATCTGGATGTTTCATTTTGTTTTTATTTTTTATTTTGATTCATTCAATTGCCTTTTACAACAACAAAACAAAACATTGTCCACTGCTTTATACTACTGTTATGTAAAATCATTTTGTGCTGAGAAAATAGGTTTATTCATTAATGAAGTATTAAAATAATACATTTTTGAAAAGGTCCATACATGCTAACAAGTTATGGCAGCAAATTTAACCGAAATTCCTACTGTTCAAGAAATCAACAAAATGGGAATAAATAAATAATAAATAAGCAATGCGTATTTACACAAAAAAGAGCGTTTAGCTTTAAGCTGATGTGTGTATATATATGTATATATGATGCATGGCTTTTTTCACCAAGGTGTAGACCATTTCTATATATTCAACAACTTAAAGTCTCCTAGTCCTTATTATGCAAACACGCCTTTGTATCTTCACCCCTTTACAAATTGGGGAAAATATGTAACAAATGTTTGTTTAAAATTGTAGCTATGTGTATACAAAACCCATGGCGTTTCAAACATACGAACTGCACAAAAGTTTAAAGTTTTTTTTTAATTACAATTTTAAACACCAGTAAATATATGGCCATTTTCCTATGTAGAAATATAGGCAAGAAAAGATCGGGGAAAAAATGAAAGGTCATTTAACAGTTTTTTTATGTTGATGTTATTAAGGTTTAAATTATTATTAAAAAAAAAAAAAATCTTAACTTATTTTAATTTGATATGTTGAAAAATCAACACTGTGTGCAAATATTATGCGTGAAAAAATATAACGTGAAAAAACACGTTCTTTTTTTTTCATCTGGTCAAATATAAGATTTATGTATAAGTAGTTACATACTATAAATACTACATTCTACTATAATACTTTTCTGTCAACTAGACATATCTGCATGGCATAAAGTGTTAAACGAAAATAAATAATCAAAATGTAAAAACGTAGCACATAAATGGAATGCAAACAAAAACAAAAATGGATAGTAATAAATAATTAAATGAACACATTTTAAATTGCTGTATATATAAATTGTATACCGCTTTCAATATTGGCTTCAAACACAGTATATCGCGCATGCGCTCAGAAGTTTTTTCAGTGTCTCATTCAAGATCAACTCGAAGTTTGTGCGTGTTTTCTGGAAGCGATACACATGTTTTTTTATAAGCACCAAACACAAACTCAAAAATCCATCACAACATCGACAACACAAATAGTTCCATCAATAAATACATAAAAACTAAAGTTTTGAGATGTTCATCCTCCATATTGAAGAGTGCGCTTGTTGGTGATCTCCCCTAGGTGACGCGCATGCGTATGACTATGGCGTCACTGTAAAGGCAGTTGAAAGATGCGCGCGCACTCTGAGACAGACGACAAGGAATGGCTGTTTTATTGTTCCCCAACTCATGGTGATGTCTGAAAAAGGAGAAACAATAGGAACTCTTTAAATGTTGTGTACATTTGTACGTTTGGTTATTTTAAATTAAAGAATGTACTTGAGAAAAATGTCGAATACAAATTATTAACATATTTCTTCGCAAGTAAAGATTCTTAAAGTCAAATTCTTAAAATTAAATCGGAATTTCAAAAACAAAATTCAAACTCAAATGCATAAAACATACTCTTACTGGATAAAGAAATGTCGAGATTTCGTCCATGCCGGCTTCATTTTCGCACGTGCAATAGTAGTCGCCCATGTTGTCTTCCCAGCTGATCTCATTTATTAAAAGGTCGCCATTCCGGAGCAGTTCGTAGCGCTTGTCGTTGGATATGGGAGCGCCCTCTTGCCCGTATCGCCAGGTACACGTGGGCGCCGGATATCCGGCCCCGCGACAAAACAACTGAACTGGCGCTCCCTGGAACTCTACGCGGACCGCCGTCCACAGGTGTATTCTGGCGGGTTCGCCTGGAAGATAATTTAAGATGTGTAATAATCAACTAGTGATTGTGGATTCAAAGTTGTTAAAGTTTGGGATATAATGGCATAATCATCATCATCATCATCATCATAATCATCGTCATCATCATCATCATCATCATCAGCATCATCATCATCATCATCATCATAATCATCGTCATCATCATCATAATCATCATCATCATCATCATCATCATCATAACCATCATCATCATCATCATCATCATCAGCAGCATCATCATCATCATCATCATCATCATCATCATCATCATCATCATCATCATCATCATCATCATCATGCGTATTAGTATTTATTTTGCTTTTAATATCTATACATCTCCAAACAATGGCATACTACGGGCGCTGGTACAATTCTGTATAGCACGTTTTCGTGACATACTAACATTAATAGACGACATTTATCGTCATCCATTAACTAGTCACGCAATAACCCTCGGCGATCAAATTGTGCACGAGATTTTCACCAGTTTAACATGCGTGATATAACGATTCTTTGGTCACGCGATAACACTCGGCCACGAAATTTTGTCTTAGCCTTTGACCCACAGTCCCACATACGTGATACCACATTCCTACCCCCCAAATCGATAAACCTTAATCCAAAATGTCTGAATTTTTGTAACACTTCATTCATGGTTTCGCATAAACCGATAGAAAAATTTAAGCCTTTAGTAATTAATCCGCGTTTCAATAGCAGAGGTAAACCGTGTCAGAAGAAGGAAATTAATGCGCGTTAGTGAAAAGAAGTCCGTTGCAACGACCCATCACGTGGTATATCACTAGTGTGAACGAAGTGACTGCACTGCCTTAAATTATAACTTTACAAAATTTCAATATTTTGGAAGTGACCCATTTTAGGTAAAAAGTAATAGTAAAAATTGTACACATGATCGGTGACATCATGTATAACGGTTGTTTTTAATATAAATCCATTAAAACACAATAGTTTTCAAACGTTTTTAACTACAATTTCAATCAAAGATGCATACCTCTAAAAGCTTTTTTGGTAACACAATTGTCTCTAGGTTCTGCGGATAAAATGTTTCCTGAAATAAACAAAATTCACACATAAACAAACAAAACGCAAAAAATTAAATACACTATGAAGCTAGTCTGTGTTGTAATTGTATATGACAATGTATTTGTTGAACACAAAAGAGCTCGTGACTGAAATGCTGCAATATTTTATTTCCGCAAAGGATTATGGCAATGATGCAATAAGTATATTTTAAGAAGCCCGGTATTCACCAGTTTAAATAGTTGAATATTGAGTATTTACCGGTGTGGTCGTGATGAACGAATCAGAATATGTGGCGTTTTCTGAGAAAACTGGGCAAAATGCCTGTGCGTAAAGTGTCATCCCAAATTAGCCTGTGAAGTCCGCACAAGCTAATCCGGGACGACACTTTCCGCCTAAACTACATTTACGCTAAGAAGAGACATTATTTAAACTAAAAATTCCATAAAAGCGGAATTTGTCGTCCCTGATTAGCCTGTGCAAACTGCACAGGCTAATCTGGGATGACAATTTACGCACAAGCATTTTGCCCAGTTTTCTCAAAACAAGACTCATATCGTCACTACATGGTAGTTGTGACATGTTAAAACATCCGGCATTCAATAATATTATTTAACCTTGCTTTTAAATTAAATCATTTATTGTATTGCACCTTTTCGGTTTAACAGCTACTTCGTTAAAAAAAAATGCACTGTGGGAGCGTTCTTTAGATCTCCCACATAGACACCAAGTACTAGTTCTAGTCCCAGGAAACGGACTCGATAGCGTTTAAAATAAGCATTGGGCTTTCGATGCCATCGAACTAAATAAATAGGCTTTAATTAAACCGAAAAGTATGTTTTAAAATACGAATTCAGTCACGGGAACTCACCCATTTTTAAAGTTGTCGTCTGGGATATCCGCTCCGTGGGCGTTTCCGCCACGCATGTGTATACGGCCTCATCCCGGTCATTTACGCAGTCCAGATAGAGCTTTGATTTGACCTTTCCCAGGCGTAGCATGCTTCCATGCGCAGGGTTCACGCGTTCTTCGTAGGATGCTTCGTCATTCTGATAGTCTCGGGAAACCCCCTGGAAATTTTGGGAAATTGTTGTAGAGATTCTAAAAGTATTGGCCGGAAATTGGTAATTTCCGAGTAATGAAGTTATAACGTTAAAGTAATTGGATTAAAACGACCAGACATAATGCGGGAACCCCCGTGGAAATTGTCGGAAATTGTGTAAGAGAGTACATGTATACGGGGAATGGCCGAAAATTCAGTGAAAGTTTTGTGAACGTAATTCGGATTAAACCGTCCAGACATTCGAGATAATCTGGGAAAATTCTTTTTAAATAGTAAGAACATATTGAGAATGAGACATCTTGTAGATTATTAAGGAGGCTGTCTGGTTAATAACGGAAAAGTCACTGAAAAAATGTCAAAAAAATAGATATAAATATGAAGATCTCATCGTAAAACTATTGAGAAACAATGCATACTTTTAGAAGAATAGACAGACTGTGTACATGACTATCATATAATCCTAACGCATGTTTTAGCATTTTTTATATAAAAATAAATTCTTATAATTCGACATTTGAACGTCAAAATATCTGATCAGCCTATACAGAAACAAGAGCGATAAGCCCTTCTCGCTCTCAAAGCATGGTTCGTCATTCAGAATATTCTCGAATTTTAAGCCCTAAATGCGCGCGCCGAAATTTCCGATTACTACTTTTAAAGTGGACAAAATTAATTATATTGACAATATATTTACTGGTAAACTATTTAAAACATTTAGTTTTACAACATACACATGTTATATTTAATATTATAAAAAAAATCAGTATTAGTTTACAATCCTGAAGATATCATTTGTGTCCTATGATATACATGTTATCAAACACGTACCTGTTGAATTCTCTCGCCGTTTTTCAGCCAGTGAATAGTCGGCGTCGGACTACCGCCCGCCTCGCATTCCAGAACAATGTCCTCCTGTCGTGTGGCATACGTCACATCCGGCAACTTGGGGCCCTTGAAGCCCACGCGCCGGTCTCCGCCGCCCGCTCGCTTTGCCACTGCAAACGAGGTCAGGGTCAGGGTAAGAAAAACTGATAAAGTCCGCATTGGATTGTGTGCGTTTCGTTTGTAAGATGAATCGATGTCGGCGAATTCGTATCGAAATTCCACAGCACTCGTCCTTTGATTTTAACGAATTTTGCAATAAATTTGTCGCTGTCGAATTTATAGCCTTTTTTTATTTAAGTTTTAACACTCGCGTTCATATATATTATTTTCCTTAACAGCGATGTCGAATTCGTATATGACTCAGCGCCAGTCCTTAAATTGTTGTCGATTTAAACTTGTGTAACAATATCTTTAAAATAGTTTTCCGTTATTTACTAACGCGTGTACGATTTGCGAAGCGTTATTATTGATACACGAGTAGCCTCACGTAGTAGCACAGTACAGGTTATTAATCGTTAACTCTCCGTCGCGACGCTTTTATAGTCGAGTATTCTGCCAATATTAAACTATTCTAGAAGTAAACTAGTATTCATAGTAAGTTGAGTATTTCATCAGCAGAATTTCATTGGATGAACGTGAATAGTTAAGGCGGAGCAAAATAAGCGAATGGCCAATAGAAAGTCAGAGCGCTATATGACGTCATCGGTTGTCAATGGGCATTACATCAAATTGACAGTTTTTCATTGATAGCGTTCCCAAAAATTCAATGTGCAGGTACGTCACAAAGGTCGTTTGTAGAACGTCTAAAAATTTCACCGTCTGCGCGATTTCGCCGAAGGCAGACGACTGGACTATTTGCGCGCGTAGATTTCTCATTCCGGCGGCGGTAATTAATCAAATGTTTCTGTCGCTCCTTAAATTCATTCATAAAGCTGATTGAAGCGTGACTTTAACCCAGTGACTCAGTTTTTCAAGGCGGTAGTACTACCTGTCCGACCTCGCTCGTTTGTCGAATATGTGATTGATAAACGACGATAGGGCTTCTACATTCTTTGGTCATACCTTTAACGCAACTTTAACCGAAACGGTGTTAAGGCAATCTCACAGTAAACAAAGGCTAGCCAAATATGAACAATAACGTCTTCAATGACGATAAGAAGACAAGAATGCTGTTAATAATTCAATTTTGGAAGTTTGCCAAGTCGTCTCAAAGTTTAACAATTTCAACAAAATAAACCATTCACGGTAAAAAGTAGGTCATTATTTTAAAATAGTGGTTTTGCTACTTTACATAGTGAAATAAGGATTTCTATTGTGATTTTACTTCCAATACATTAAAACAACTTAGCCATAACGATTTCTATAACGAGATTTTACACAATATTTAATTAACTTAGACCATATATTTTGAAAATCCGTTTGATTGACATAAATTCTTCACCAAGCAAAATAATATTGATATCTTTATCAAACAACCAGTCTGCTTATGTGATACTATTCAGCAATTATGTACACAATACTTACGCGAATGTCGATCCATTTGTCCAAACGTGCTACCCTGAAATTGAAGAGGCGAATATATTATTTTAACGAAGAAAAGTTTACGAAAGTTTCTTATGTGATATTGAAAAAAAAAAATCTTGTTGACTTTTTATAAAAAACAAAACATTTTTATTTTGATCACTCAATATATGTTTTTTTTTCTACCAATACAAATGAGCCTCGCTCTGTGAAAAGGGGGTTTAATGCATGTGCGTGAAGTGTCGTCCAAGATTAGCCTGTTCAGTCCGCACAGGTAAATTAGGGACGATGCTTTCCGCCTTAACTGGAGTTTTGCTAAGAAGAGACTTTCTTTAAACGACACTTTACGCACATGCATTAAACCCCCTTTTATCAGAGCGCGCCTAGAAGTATATACAAAGTCCCTGACATCACAAATTCTACACTGGTGTCGACGGATTTATCAGTTGACCGATTATCGTTAGTTGTTCATGCCGGTAACTGGGTAGAAACAGAACGGTACTTGGGTGTTTTAAGAGTAACTGGGTAGAACCAGTACGGTAACCGGGTAGAACCAGTACGGAAACCGGGTAGAACCAGTACGGTAACCGGAACCAGTACGGTAACCGGGTAGAACCAGTACGGTAACCGGGTAGAACCAGTACGGTAACCGGGTAGAACCAGTACGGTAACCGGGTGGACCCAGTACGGTACTTGAGGTGTTTTGAGACAGGTCAAGCGCGTACAATCATAACCATATCACCGTCTGTACGAAATCATGTTCTAAACATTAGTTGGGCCGCGCTCTGTGAAAAGTGGGTTTAATGCTCGTGCGTTAGGTGTCGTTCCAGATTAGCATGTGCAGTCCGCACAGGCTAATCAGGACGACACTTTCCGCTTTTATTATATTGTTCGTTTAAAGAAAGTCTTTTCTTTGCAAAAATACAGTTTTGACAGAAAGTGTCGTCCCTGATTAGCCTGTGTGGACTGCACCGGCTAATCTGGGACGNACATCGTACATGCATGATATACATGCTGGCTTATTTGGCTTCCAGCCATTTAAGCTTTCAGATTTAAATATCTGGCTTATTTCGCATTTTTCGACACATGTTCTTCTTAACTTTTATTTTAATTTATATTGAAATATATGTATACTCATTTTTAACACATTTAAAAAAAATTCATAAATATTTGACAAAATCGTACAGTCCCGCTTTAAAATATATTGTTCCTAACAAATAATACAAATATTAGTGAGACCTGTCTATGGGTAAAACTATTTACCCAAGATGACAACGCGATCATAATATTCATATACCGCATTGACATCTCAGGAATGGCATGTAGGTCCCTTCTCAAAGTTATGCTTTTACAAGGACGTGTTTTTTTGGCCAAAGTTGAATTATGTTTTATTATTATTAGTAGTATTTATTTATTTATGGGTGGGGGAAGTTTTACTTCACGCAAACGAATTTGAAATATATTGTCAATGAGAGTTGGAATTTAGTGAGTCAGTGTAGAAATCAATATGTACTACTGGTCTTGATCCAATTTGTAACATTATTTATGGTAGAAAGGCATATGGTTAAGTTAAAGAGGTGGTGACAATGCATACTTTAAGTATGGTATGACAACTAAACTAAGCACACAGTATTTAAGAACTAGTCCTGGTTGACTACCTTAATACATGAAAACATATATTTGGGCCTCGTTCTGGGAATACGGGGTTAAATGCATGTGCGTTAAGTGTCGTCCGCACTGGCTAGTTCGTTTAAAGGAAGTCTCTTCTAAGCGAAAATCCAGTTTAGGCGCAAAGTGTCGTGCCTGATTAGCGTGTGTGGACTGCACAGGCTAAACTGGGACGGCGTTTTACGCACGTTTATTAAGCCACGTTTTCCAAGAGCGAGGGTTATTTAGGAACAGTCAAAACGGTAACCGAAAATATGCGAATTTATGCATATTAAGAGCACACCTTTAACGGCTCACGTAATAGAAGAATTATTGCCGACCTGCCGCTCCATGCGTTTCTGAACGATAGAAAAGTACAAACGTAATAAAATGCGTAATAAATTAGCCGTTAACGCATGCGAACTGTCAAATTGTCACTTTATCAAAAGTTTGATGGACGTGTCGTATTTAAGAACGTGTAAATGAGCGATCACGCGTGATGATGAATACAGGAAATGCGGGAAATTTCGGGAATCAATTTTCTGCTTAAAATATCCTTTATAAATCAGGACCACTCCCATGTTGATCTTGCATCACCGTAGACGAGTGATTTTTTTTAAATATGTTTATTCTGTTAAAATGAATATACAAATTCTATATTATATGTTTATATAATAAATTATGAACACAATTGAATAATACTTTCTTGTTATCGTAATTATACAAAAACAGACACACTGAGAAAACGAATGGAGGCAAAAAAAAATAAATGGGACCCTTAATTTCTGGAGAGGACCCTAAATACCAACAACCCCTCCCGAGTATCCTGGATCCGAAACACGTCATGTTGATGTAAAATGTAGTATATACTAACTCTAAGATAAGTGTTTGTTTAAAGATTCCATTAAGGTCGCAGCGACATTTAATACGACTGTTAGGTCTTTACAATTATGCAAATAACTCGGACAAACATAACAAGTGTACGTATAGTAATTCGTAAGTTACACACGTGTCTGTTACATATAAGGTTTCGACCATTACCGTCTATATGATCTCGTGTGACGTGTTTTACATATTTGAAAGTTGTTTAATAATGAATTACATATTCACGTTTCTAGAAAAACCAATGTAGGTTTAAAAAAAAAAATGCTCATCTTCTTCCGCCTGTTTTAAGTCGGAAGCGGGGATGGGTTCACTATATTTTAGGGCGGATGCTGGGATGGTTTGATTTAAATGTTAAATAGTAGTAAAGCATTTACAGATCAATAACATTTTCAATTTAGATATATTAGATACGTTTTACATGTATATGAGTTCATGTTTTATGTGTTCACATACAAATTACGCCGTAAGATAAAATCAGTATTTTCACGCTTCCACTTAACATAAGTATCATAAGATCATCTATAATTCAGTGCATTTTTTAAGCGGATTTTGGTTAAATACCGCATCGTATTAAATCAAATAAAATCGAACACGCATGCTTGCATAGCGTACGTCCAAGAAAAGTATGCGCCTAGTAATACCATTTAGTATGTCCTGTTAAACCTACGTAATGGGTTTTATGTAATTAATTGTTTACGCCATAAACCATGTGATTGTCGGAGAGGTGTGTCAATTTGTTTTAAGTAAACCTGTCATGCGCTCAGGGCAAATGCACGTCATTTCTATTTATAGATATTGCATCATGGTCGAAAATAACTCCTAAAGCACAGTCGGAAATGCGATTGTACGGCCATTTCGTTAAAGGGATTGCGAACACAAAGAAGTTTATTTTATTGAAATTTGCGGTTAACCACGAAGGGATTGAAAGTTAGTCGACCCTAAACGACCTATGAACGTGCAGAGCCCTTTTGTCTGGATTAAGGCGTAGACAATGTCCCCAGACGCCATTGAGACAGACCAGTGACCTGTTCACGATTCAAAAGAATGCCTTTGGACCATACCCCATTCACGGACATGTCTTGGTATCTTGGACCCAATCTAAGGTCGGTTACATGTACACAAGTCCTTCCAGCTAAGTCAGTACGTTTTTCATTGAAGAGAATTGTATTGTCTGATAACTATTATCACGCAGGCAGTCCCGGATTACCCATTAGGCAGAGTAGACAACTGCCTATGGGCCCCGCAACTTTTAGGGGCCCCATGAGACCGTGAGGAAACAAAAAAATAAGTTTTCGTATTATTCAATTCTGGATCAATAGTTAAGATTGTTTTCTTTAATTCTAAATCTGATAATTATAATGTCGTTTTACGGTATTATACTGCCATTTAATACCTTTATAAGGACATTGTCACATTATATGTCTTTGCATTCTAATTTAAACGAGTGAACTCGACTGGGCACTGACGTACAAGTAGGCACTACGCCGACTAAGGGCCCCACATGTTTCACTGCCTATGGGCCGCCACGGTGCTAATCCGGCACTATCTACACGCATCTCGTCCCAAGATCAGGCTTTAGATCTCAGAACGCAACACGTTCATTTAAATTTTAAGCAGGTCCTCACGCAACGTCGTCGTTCATTTCAGTACATTAGGATTATGTTTTAATGACTGAAGTTTAAACCTATTTATTTAAGATCGATTGAATTTAAATGACTTACTACTTATTTAAAACGCTCTCGAGTCCGTTCCCCGGGCCTACAACCAGTAGTTGTGGTCTTTGTGGAAGAACGCTCCAACAGTGGGGATCGAACCCGTGACCTCCCGGTAGCTAGGCGGAAATCTACTTTTATGACTGAAGGTTGTAACAGCAATTGCATAATCAAGGCCAATCTCAATATCAATGTACTAGATCATTGTATCGCGAAAGTTTAAGGCCTAGTTTTTACTATTATTATTTATTTATACCACTGCCAAATCTCCGCCATGTTTGTAGCACTATTCATATCCTATTAAGTGAAAAGCGATTACACAAAATTCGTTCGTCAATTATTATAAAATTCGTTGTTGTAATGTTTTGTAAAGTGTATGTTCTTTCTACAATGTCACAGAAATTGGACATTTATTTATTTCAGTTTTATTCGCACTCTGTCCTGCCATACGTTTACGTTTCGCAAATTCGCTGTCTTCATAGGTCTTTGACCCTAAAGGTTTTTATAAATATAAACAATGAAACCAATCACAAAACGTAATTTATGGCTGCATACTGATTGCAAGCAGCGATCTTCAATAGACTTGAATTAAGCCTCGCTCTTGGTAAACGGAGTTGTATGAATGTGCGTAGTCAAGTGTCGTCCCAGATTAGCCTGTGGAGTCCGCACAGGCTTACCAGGTACGACACTTTCCGCTTTTATGGAATTTTTCGTTTAAAGGAAGTCTGTTTTAAGCAGAAAGCGTCGTCTCTCATACGCCTATTCAGACTGCACATGCTAATCTCGGACTACACGTTACGCAAATGCATTAAGCCCCATTTTCCCCGAGCGCGGCTCAATTGAATTTTTAAAGAACCGATCGGAGACTGTCGGTTGACGAATAACCTTTATGATTAACCCATTTATGCCAAGCGTCTAGAAAAAAGGCCTTGGCAAACAGCGAAGACCCAGATGAGACGCCGCATGATGCGGCGTGTCATCAGGGTCTGTGCTGTTTGCTTAAAGATTTTTTTCTGTAAGAAATATTCTAAATAGAAATAAATATACATGTACTAGACATCCCTAATTTTGGAAATAAATTGATCCAATTTAGAAGGATGGGGGAGTCCACTAGGCATAAATGGGTTAACATACCTGAACAATCTTTCCTAATACTCACATGGGTATGTAAGACACATTCCTCAGGAATTCGGTTAAGCCGGAGTAAGCGGACACAATCACCTCTGTCAGTTACCGGTATTTCAAAGGTGTTTCGTCACCCGACAAATCCTCAATGAATAAAAGTGTCGGCGATCAAAAGCCGGCATTGAAAGTGGCCAAACAATCGGACGCAATATTGTATTATTTGGGGGGACCAAGAATGTAGGCTAGTGTACCAATTACATGGTATCAACATTGCAAGACCAGACGTTATTAAAGGGGCATCAACCAGGGTTGGCGTATTGACCGGACAATTCAGTATTGACCGGGCCGGCGGTCAATACCCGGTTAAAACCGGTCAATACTGGTCGATTGAAAATTATAGCATTTAAACATCACAAAAGTTCGACTTTAAGCTATTCTATATTTAATCAATCATTATTCTTTAATTGATAAACTTTTTTTTAGTTATTTTTTGTCAAAAAAATCTTTAAAGCTGTAAAAAAAATACTTCTTTATTATTTATGGAAACGGCCTCAAATACATAAGGACTAAGGCAATATCTTTACCTCAGTGTATCACATCTGTTACTATTGTAGTTACCATAGTATTTCACTGATCTATTGAAATATCTATTTGATAAGCAGCTGGACTAACATAACTTGTGTTTTCTAGGGTTATAAATCTGGCCCCTAAGCCTTTATTGGTAATAAAATGCATGCAGTGTTATAATGTCTCTGATATTGACAATAAAGCAAATCTGCCCTTAGGCTATTTCATATCACTCAAACAAAAGGAGATAAATTGCTATTAATTTAATAGTTACTTCTAGCTTGTCTCCTTTCAGAGTATTAAGAGGTTTTTTTTCCTTTCATTTTTAAAAGTTCGATTGGTCTTCAAATGAATAAGCAATCAAAGTTCTTGATTTTGCCAACAAATAATGTTTTCAAATTGTGGGTCTAATCTAGACTCTTTTTTTTTCAAATATTGTTTTCTTTTAATAATTATTTTTTATTATGTTTTTTATTTTTATATCAATGGAAAATAAAATATTGTTTCGGTATTTTGTTTAAAAAGAATTTAAAGAAATCTAGGCAAGAATACATGACAAGTAAGGTGTGACAGTTCAACAACACACATTTTGACAATGCCTGTATGATGCGATGATGATGACATGTTCATATGCGTATACACTTTTTTGATCTCAAAAACATTAAATAAACTGTTGATACTGCACATCAGTGGTGTGTCATATTGTTAATCTTGTTGAATCAAGAATTATCTGAACATTCATTTGAATTGAAAAAAAGAGTTCAATGGACCAGAAAAATCCAATTGACCAAATTTGACTAATTTGCAAAATTTTGAGAGATTGACCTACAAATGGCATGAACAGGTATACAATAATGGGTATTAATAGCTTAAGACATTATTGGCAACATGTCTGTTTAATTTATATTATCAATATTGTTTAATTAAGCATGGAATATAAATCAAAATTGGGGGTAAAGTTCAATCGACCAGTATTGACCAGTAATGACCACTTCGGGAGTATTGAACGGGGCGTTTTTAACCGGCAAAAAAAACGCCGGTTAAAACCGGGGGCGGTCGATTGGTGCCAACCCTGTAGTGCGTTCAGTTACAGCGAACGTTCGCGAACCGAAGCGAACTTTCGCGAACGTTCGCTATAGTTCGCTAGCGAAACCAAGATGGCGGACAAGTACGTTGTTGTTGTTGTTCAGCATAATTTCAGTGTAACTTCGATATTTTTTCATTTTTTTTTAAGTATATAAAATGAATTGAATTATAAACATAGTGTATTGTGTTGGTTAAGTACTTTCTGTGTTATTAGCGATCTCCTCCATCAAAATCGCAATCAATTCTGTGGGAGCCGCCATCTTGAAAGGTTCGCGCCGAACTAACCGTTCAATAAGACCGAATCGGAAACGAACGATTATTGGCGAGCGTTCGCTGCAACTGAACGCACTACTGGCATCAACAGACTCGAATAATCCACCGGTAAAAAGAGGTTGCGAAATAAATCCCTATTGTCCTTAAAGGGAAATTTGCCGTATTTACGAATATTATTGAACATCGCTCTGGGAAAAAGTGGCTTAATGCATGTGCGTAAAATGTCGGCCGCACAGGCTAATTTGGGATGACACTTCCCGTCTAAACAGGATTGTCTTTAAGAGGAGACTTCCTTCAAACGAAAAATACCATTAAAGCGGAAGTGTCGTTCCTTATAAGCCTGCGCGGACTCCACAGGCTTATCTGGGACGACACTTTACGCACATGCATTAAACCCCGGTTCCCAAAAGCGAAATACAATAAATTAACGGACAATAAGCACTTTATCTTTCGTTGTTTAATTTCATCGTTCCTCAGAATGTTGCAGATCCGTTAGTTAGGGTTTTCATCCGAAAATTAAGTACCGGTAGTCAAATGTGTCGCGTTCTGAGAAAACTGGGCATAATGCATGTGCGTAAAGTGTCGTCCCAGATTAGCCTGTGCAGTCCGCACAGGCTAATCAGAGACTACACTTTCCGCTTTTATGACATTTTTCGTTTAAATGAAGTTTCTTCTTAGCAAAAATCCAATTAAGGCGGAAAGTGTCGTCCCTGATAAGCCTGTGCGGCCTGCACAGGCTAATCTGGGACGACACTGTACGCACATGCAGTATGCCCAGTTTTCATCCGACAATTAAGTACCGGTAGTCAAATGTTAATTAAATTCATACAAACGGTTTTTGTTCCGCTATATAACCCGCTTTTTGCTGGTCAGTAAGGGTCGAAAAGAGTGCATTACAATCCACACGGTAACGGTGTCGACTTCGTGATTAATACTTGAATAGTATGAAGTGAGAAAAGTATTTGGGGATTTTGTTAGTACATGGCAAATAGATCATATTACAATAAAATCGGTTACTATGTCGACATCGTGATAGTTTCAAGTTTCCAGTTTTTAATTGGAACATCGGCAAAACGCCTTTGACAATGATAACTCGCCTGTGATAAATAGCATGGGGTCAGAAAAGTATTGAGAGAATTTGACTTTCGTAACACAATATTGTTCGACATTTTGCTTCCACATATATTTAATTACGTCAACAGGTATTAAATTTGTTTCGATATCGTGATAAATTGCGTGAAATCATAACAATATTTTGAAACTTTGACTTTGGTCACACAATATTTACGACATTATGTTTTCACAGATATTCGCAAAATTTAACAGGTATTTACTGTATTGTGTCATGTTCTGAGAAAACTGGGCATAATGCTTGTGCGTAAATTGTCATCCCAGATTAGCCTGTGCAGTCCGCACAGGCTAATCAGGGACGACAATTTCCGCTTTTATGACATTTTTCGTTTAAATGAAGTCTCTTCTTAGCAAAAATCCAATTTAGGCGAAAAGTGTCATCCCTGATTAGCCTGTACGGACTGCACAGGCTAATCTTGGATGACACTTTACGCATAAGCATTTTGCCCAGTTTTCTCAGAACACGCCACATATTCGCAAAATTTAACAGGTATTTACTTTATTGGTTGGGGTAGCATTACAATGTATCGACGTTTAAAAAGTTGTTTTGGTAGCAAAAAAAAAGGAAAAAAAAAGTTATTTCAAGAACCCACATGGTACAAATAAGTTACATTTTGAGGTAAAAGAGTTAAATACCATACTGAGCGCGCAGAATTTGATATTCCACCGTGTATAAAAAACTTCATTTATATGTTTTCCGGTGGTATATACAGACATGTCAGTGAATTAAAACTGATGATTCACTGTTGAAACAGTGAAATTAACCTTGAAAATTATCAATATTTTTCATCGTTTAACCGGAACTGTTTTATTGCAAAAATACAAAATAATATTTTTTAAGCATAAAATAAAAAGAAATGTTGTTGGATTCGGTGGAATATATTCCATCAAGTCCAACACATATCCTCTAAATTATCGTATTAGAACGTTCTGATGCGATACGGGGCACGCTATTACAATATAACTAAGTATGCATTCGTTAACGTGATGGCAATCTGTATGTGTTTATATTGGCAATACATGGTGGCGTGTTCTGAGAAAACTGGGCAAAATGCTTGTGCGTAAAGTGTCATCCCAGATTAGCCTGTGCAGTCCGCACAGGCTAATCCGGGACGACACTTTCCGCCTAAACTGGATTTTCGCCAAGGATAGACATCATTTAAACGAAAAATTCCATAAAAGCGGAAATTGTCGTCCCTGATTAGCCTGTGCGGACTGCACAGGCTAATCTGGGATGATAATTTACGCACAAGCATTTTGCCCAGTTTTCTCAGAACACGCCACTTGTATCGCCCGTTTGAACATGAGCTGCGCTCCGTGAACATGGTGTTTAACCCTTTGCATTCTGGGAAATTTGTCGTCTGCTAAAATGTTGTCTGCTGAATTTCTAAAATTAGCATTTTCATCGATTTTTTTTCAAAGAATACTATCAGAATAGCAAACAGTTTGGATCTTGATGAGACGCCACATTTTGTGGCGTCTCATCTGGATCCAAACTGTTTGCAAAGACCTTCAAAATCCGGTTCCAGCGCTCAAAGGGTTAATGCATGTGTATAAATCGTCCCAGATTATCCTGTGTGGTCCGCACAGGCTAATCTGGGACGACACATTCCGCTTTAACTGGATTTTCTGAGAGGATACTTAAACTGAAACACAAAATACCATTAAGGCGGAAAGTGTCGTCCCTGATTAGCCTGTGCATGCATTAAGCCCCTTTTTCTCAGAGCGCGTCTCATATATTGCATTATGCCATGTTTGTCCTTATTGCAATAAATCATGGAAAATCGACTGATCTATATAGAACAAGTGTCTACCAGGCGCATTTAAGTTTGTTAACCCTTTGGGTGCTGGAACCGGATTTTGAAGGTTTTTGCAAACAGTTTGGATCCAGATGAGACGCCACAGAACGTGGCGTCTCATCAGGATCCAAACTGTTTGCTATTCTGATAGTATTCTTTGAAAAAAAATCGAAGAAAATGCTAATTTTAAAAATTCAGCAGACGACATTTTAGCAGACGACAAATTTCCCAGCATGCAAAGGGTTAATCTATCACTCTAACGTCAATACATGCGCACACACACACTTAGAATAAATGTTACTTTATCTTGAGCAGAGTGTTATATCAAAACGTGTGTGCCAAGCGCGGACGTCTGTTCCTACCATTAGCCTCCTAGGGCCATTCAGTGTATTTCCTCAATGTTTTGACGACCGACTTATCAAGTGCACTCAAACCACCGTATTCGTCAATTCATGCCTTTCAAGGGTATTTAGTATTGACACAACCGAACAAATACGGCCTTAGACCTCTCGAGGGCTTCCTTTCAAGATTAGATCCACCGAGAATACCTCGCCGCTATCGCACGTTTATCAATGGCAACGGTAGGTCGAACGACAATACCCCGTCGTTTATCAATGTAAACGGATGATGCAAGAAATATCGAATGTTTAAATGGTCCCATCGTATGAGTCACGTTTTACGAGATAATTATAGTAGTTCAAAATGAAACAAATCCCTGTAACAATTTAGGACATTGGTTATCGGCTTTGTCGTCGTAAGAAAATAATCCAATAATGCTACTTGATTTTAACTGTTTGTAAGCTGCTTAGTTATGTCCGCGAGAATTGTGTCCGCTTCAGGGGCATTACGTGATCATAATGTACGTACCCTTAAGTATTTAGTTACAATTGTTCACCATTTATTTTTTTAGCGAGACAACAATCGCGACAAGTGTGTGGTATTCAATAGAGGGTATTTGTTGGATTCGGTGGAATATTGATTTTAATTCACGAGTGATCATAGAAAATAATATTGTCGCGACTGGCACAGCCACGAGTGAAAAAAAAGTTAAGTGATCACGAGTGAATTAAAATCGATATTCCACCGATTCCAACATTATTTTTTTTATATTATGCTTACAAAAGTTTAATTTTGTATTTTTGCCAAAAATAGTACCGGTAACACAATGACAATTATCGATAATTTTCACTGTTAATTTTCACTGTTTGAAACAGTGAATTATCAGTTTTAATTCGCTGATAGTTCTCTATAAACAACCGGAAAGCATAAAATAAAATGACGATTTGTTATGTGTAAGGCAAATTAGTTTTATTGTTTATTGATTAAGCAACGTGTTGGCTAAGCGGTCAAAATTTAATTGTTATGCCAAATACATCGGCACTGGTTGATTGCTGTCACAAAACAAAATTATTTTTCGCGTTGAAAAGCTTGTAACTACATGTATTATTAATTTTGATTTTTTTTTTTGCATTTTAGGTCAAAACAAACCATAATTTATTATACCATACCCACACCGGTCCAGCTTTTCTCAGAATTTAACAGACAATTGGTCCGTAGGACATCATTTGAAAACTGTGACAGGCGAAATTATCCATTCTTATATTATTACCATTATTCTCAAACGTAAATAATAGATGCGCAAGACTGGCTCAAAGGTCTTCACACTACATTTGCTAATTCAGAATTTAACCAATTTATGCCTAGCGTCTAGAAAAAAGGCCTTGGCAAACAGCGTAGACCCAGATGAGACGCCGCATGATGCGGCGTCTCATCAGGGTCTGCGCTGTTTGCTTAAAGATTTTTTTCTGTAAGAAATATTCTAAATATAGAAATAAATATACTAGACATCCCTCATTTTGGAAATAAATTGATCCAATTTAGAAGGATGGGAGAAATTACTAGGCATATATGGGTTAAAATAGAACAGGAAGCACGCAGTCCATGTTTAGTTTATTCCCAAATGTGTTTGCGGATATGTTAAGGCCATTTTGGTAATTTATACCGTCACACTAGAAGTAAGTCATGGAAGAATCATATGAAACCTTAATTGTTTTTAAGTCTATGAATACATGCTTTACTTCCTGGTAAGTTGGGAGCGATACAAATACAGACTAATAAAACTTAGTTTCTTTTAGAGTCATAAATAAAATATAAAAAAATCCATATATAGAGAAAACTTTAAAGTTATTCAAATATAAATAAAGGCAATTTAACACTCTTTCATATGGAGCGTAATTACTTATCCGAAAATGTACTTGCAATTTAAGTCAAGTGAATCATTAAGTCTATTGAATCGGTCTAGTGAATCATTAAGAAAAATGTGAACAATCGAATTTCTGAAATTCCTATCAGGTCATACATTGAGTGTCAAGAACGGATTTACAGAAAATAAAATGTCTCTTTTCATTCAAATACTCGACAAAAGATATGACAGCACCTCAACCCACTGACCCAGTTAATCCGAAATAAAATGTCCGAACTACTGTGCAATTCTATAGAAGGTATTAATTACACTCAAACAGCGCCCAATGGAAAGGGGCGATTTCTATATCATGCAATTTTATATTGTGAATGAAATTGCAATCTCGCGAAAAGGCTACGAATGTTTGAAAGAAATCGCTTCGTTGAATGCTTGTAGATAGACACACGCTGTGGGAAAATGACAAGCGATATAGTTGGCCCATTGCCAAGTGGGTTAGTGCGGTGCATACTGAAAGAAAAGTGCATTTTATCGGTTACGGTAGGCGCTTGACAAGCTTGTCGAAACCGAGCAAATAGACCGAATCTGATACACAATTGCTGCTCTTAAAGATAAATGTATTGTTTTATACGTTTAAGTGTAAAGTATTAGTAAAAAAAATAGTAAAAAAAAATCCCTTGTTTGGAATGAAATCATAATGTGAGAACGAATGAATTCGTGCGCAGAGTTTATGCGCAGGTCACAGAGCTTTTGGGAACCGATGCAACTACACGTACTGAGATAATCTTTGGTTTAACGTTTCAACAAATCAGGATGTAAAAGTTCATGTTCTGTGAGTCATAAAGGGCATTTATGTTTAGAATATCGTTAATGGCACAATATAAATCTATAGCATTATTAAAAAACAAAAACAGATACATTGTATTTTAGTGATATGTGTTCAAATATGCTTAATACGCATGCATATTATGGTTCAATATTGTGTATTTGTGTGCCTGAACATACGCATTTTAATGCTCAAATACACTTTGTGAACAATGTATGCAAGAAAAACGCATGTTTTTATACGTTGTTAAAATATAAAATGGTAATATGCTAAAATGATTGATAAATATATTTATGTACAAATTAGGTGCATCGGTTTCCCCAGGTCTTATCTCTACATACGAGATTACCAAGTATTTTTTTTTTTTTTTTTTTTTTTTTNAAATTTTTTTTTTTTTTTTTTTTTTTATATCGTATTATGGCAATCAGGTAAAAAGATGTCCAGGACTACTGCGCCGGCATTGATATGCGCATGTAAATATTAGGCCGCGCTCTGGGAAAACGGGGTTAAATGTATATTAGTGAAGTGTCGTCCGCGGTTAGCCTGTGCAGTGCGCACAGGCTAATCAGGGACGACACTTTCCGCCTAGATTGGAATTTCGTTTAGAAGAGACTTCATATGAACGAAAAAGTCCATAACAGCGGTAATGCGATGAAGTGCTGTGTTAAGAAAACCCATATTTTTCAGAGTATAAGACAATACATCTTTGCAAATAGGTGAGGCTCTGTGTAAAGGGAGTTTAATGCATGTGCATACAATGTCGTCCCACATTAACCCGTGCGGACTGCACAGGCAAATCTGGGATTACACTATACGCACATGCATTAAACCCTTTTTTTCACAGAGCGCGGCACTTTTAGAGTCTAACAGCGTCCTGTTTATCGATCAGAATTCCTCTTGCTCCTAAGCGTCTAATATCCAAATAGGTTTCGGGAGTTCCCAATGGACCATGTTATTACTTTGGTAATTAGCAATCCATAACATAATACCAATACCAATAATGGATTGACTTCCGACAAGTTCTACTGACGAAATTAATGCGTACGCACATGAATGTGTGAAATATATTTCAGGATTTTGAGGCGTTTAATAGGAAATAGGAAAGGAAAAGCCGAACAGGAAATTAGAAAAGATGTATCGATTGTTTGCTTATGCCCTGTCACTTCATGTAATAGTTTGCTAAAACCTTTACTTAACTCTAGTAGATAGTATCTATGTGTTTCTCTGTAAAGAAAATAAAGCTGCCCAATTGTGTACCTAACACACGCAAGGAAATTTCGAAAAGATTAACGCATGAGTTGGCAATTAAGTTTCAATTGTCGTGTACGCTTAAAGTATACACATGTATATTAATATAGCTGATTATAATATTATATTATATTATATTATATTATATTATATTATATTATATCGTATCATATTATATTATATTATATTATATTATATTATATTATATTATATTATATTATATTATATTATATTAGGAAGTATAAGGAAGGACAGTCACATACAATATATATGATACAAATATACTAAAGGAGTGCAGTTGAATGCACATTTTTCGTTAGGGAATAAATAATGTACCATTCCAATTGTCAAAACATTGACATGATGCTGTTTTATCAGTATGACTAATCAGACAGTATCGATGTATTCTAACGAGTGAATCCATTGTTGCAAATTGGGGGAGGACTAATTAACGGAATCCGTTGGCGTGGAGTAATTAAGTCACCCTCTCAGATTTGCCATAAATGCAAATTAAACGTACTGTACAGACATGCCGGCTACGGTAATTGCAGACGGGCACTTATGGAAATCAAAGATGATCTGTGAACGATAACAGGCAGTAGACCGTTATTGACCCTTTGGCGGCTGTTGTTAATTATCATGAGAAAACTTATCATAATTGTTGGGTTGACTATCCACAAATATGGACATGTTTTGCACTATTTGCTCTTCCTTTGTTGACTGATCATCTCTGCACTTTAACTAAAGCGGGTTGCCAGTACATTAGGATATAAAACGCGGGGGTNGGGGGGTCAAAAACGAAGGTTTGAACTAGGCATTTTAGAAAAGTTGTAACCCCTTTTATTCATGTTAAATCATTTATATTCGACGGCATGAAAGTTCGTGGGTTTTCAAGAAAAATAAGACTTTTTCGTGGATTTCTTATATTGGAAAAATTCATGTCTCGCGAATAATAATGATTGTACTGTATACAGCCGCTTTACGAGTACCTACCTTGACGTAATCTGCGAGCTGAAATTGCAGCAATGCTGCCAGGAACACCGTCCACATCTTAGTCACCAGATCACCGTGTACGTACATTCTACAACTGAAAACAACAACAACAACGGTAATTTCCGGTACATTCTAAAACTGAAAACAACAACAACAACAGTAATTTCCTGTACATTCTAAAACTGAAAAGAACAACATCAACGTTAGTGTCCGGTACATTCTTAAACTGAAAACAAAAACAACAACAACGTTAATGTCCGGTACATTCTAAAACTGAAAACAACAACACCAACGTTAATTTCCGGTACATTCTTAAACTGAAAACAACAACAAAAACGTTAATTTCAACATTATGAAAAACACTATGAAAAGCAACAGAATACGACACCCATGTATTTTCTTGCATAAGTTGAAAAAGGTACTCATGTCAAGCTACGTCGTGGGGTCATAGAAACGAACATGGGTTCTGAATCTCGGACAGTTGAGGTATTAAATGAGTTTAAAACGTAAAACGTCTTGATCCACTATTTGACTTTAACAAACTTTAGACATTGTCCTGAGGGGGTAATCACGTGACGATCAAGATGGCGACGTCCATGCCGAGATAGGTATTTTTTGCCGTTTTAGATCCTTTATTCATTAAAAAAAATAAAATAATAATGCCGCTCAATTTCCAGCCATATCAGCAAGAAAGTGATCAGCGTTTATTTCGTTTTTATATTCGCTCTTTATCTCGACTTTACTCGCTACGAATTTTTCTTAGCGCGAGCTGTAATTTTGTGATCCCACTATGTATGATAGGAGTTTAAAGCGTTAAACGTCTTGATCCAATTTTTGACCTTAACACATTTTAGACATTGTCTTCCCGGCTTGATTAATTACTAACAACTTTCGGTCAACGCATGCTTAATTATAGATGGTATCTCGTTCTCTTCCAATGATAAACATACATAATTATGTCCCTTTAATCAAAACTGCAGATAAAGGCTGGCTCTCGAAAATCTAAACTGCTATCAAGTTCAATATTGCAAAATCGTACTTGCCGTTATACGTAATATCTTTCATTTATTAAGCATAATACGTCACAATTTCAAATAAAATAGAGCATAAAATGGAACAATAAAATTATTATGCACCACCGGACATGTGTTCACACGAATCACAATAAAGATGCGTGCTGAATCGAGACAACCATCGTAAGGTCGTTCGTTATGTTGAGTCTCGTTCTGGGAAAACCGGGCTTAATGCATGTGCGTTAAGTGTCATCCCAGATAAGAATGTGAAGTCCGTACATGCTAATCAGGGACGAAACTTTCCGCATACACTGGATTTTTGTTTAGAAGAGAAATTGATTAAACGAAATATTCCATACAAGCGGAAAGTGTCGTCCCAGATAAGCCTTTTCGGATGACACTTCACGCACATGCATTAAACACAGTTTTCCCAAAAGCGGTTAATTTTGCTGCTAATAGGGTTCACAAGTGAAGATGCGGTAGTCAATAGCGAATGTTATTAGGTTTTTCATACGATATGGATTTAGCCAGACAAAATAACGGCGAGCCATGAAAAGCAGCAACACGACCTCTCTCGTGAACAATTGACGTTTGTTAAACATTAATTTTGTAAGTGTTAAATTTTCATTGTACGTACTTATATTCACGCATGAATTCAGCATATATTCCATGACGTATTACATTTATTCGATGCTATAGTAACAAGTAACACAGTATATTATTATATAAAACCATCAATAGCGAATGAAAGGCCACCCCACACCTGCCATTTTGCTTTAGCTAAATCCCTACACCTTTTTATAATGGGAATATGTCTTTAATTGTGAGAGTTGTCGTAGCTTCTGATATACCGGTAACATCGTGAGTCGTTGAGAGTCAATGTGCTAATTATTTCAGGTCTAACATTGGTAACAATGAAACAGATGTAATATCGATTTTATTATTACTTTAAACATATTCTATTTCCAAAGAGCAATTAATGTCATTGTTACACATATATACATATGACCTATACATACATAATGGAACAGGAATTAGACATTTAGTTCTGCAACATTAGCGGAGGTCTTTCCCTTGGGATAGTATTTACATTTTATGATGGTGACAGACACGCATACATGAAAATTATGTACAAAATATACAGTTGAGAACATAAAACGCAATAATTACATTGATTTCAATCGGGATATGATAGTAATAGTACTGCTTATAATAAAAGTTACAATACTAATTTTCTTTTCAGTAAGTCAGTTCTGCAAAATTGAATATGATAAAATACAGCAGCTGTTCACTAAAGATAGAATACAGGTTTATGCATCATTACACGAATTGAAAACCCCTTTTCGTCTTAAATATAATTTGTGATGTTGTATTTGCTTATTATCAATACACAAGTTTTGAGCAAATTATACATAACACGTATGATCAATTGTTGCAAAGATATTATTATGTTTAAAGGTAAAACATAAACTGTTGCCGTTGATTTGGGCATTGAACTGTTCTCATTTCCGAGTCACATAAATGCATAAACCGAAAAAAAACTCACTAAAATTCACCGACAGACGAAATATATGTAAAGGATTATTCAAATGATCTCGCATCGATACTTGGTCTCTGTTTTCCGCACCTTCATGCATTTGAAATCTTGAAAGATGGGAGCAATAAACGCCTTGAGACCGTATTTAGATATTCCCTCGGACGCACTGACTCCGTATTTAGATATTCCCTAAGGAGGACTGATTGTTTGAGAGGATTGGCAATTATCAAGTCCGTTTTGTTTCACAGAAGAAAAGCTTTTTTCATCGCAATGTCCGAAATGCAATTTGTCCGAAATGCAATTTGTCAGAAATGCGATTTGTATTAAGTAAGAGAACACTTGGAATAACTGTTTTCGTAGAATATTGCGCCCATTGGTGCAAAAGGGTACAATGTGACTTTAAAACTAAATGGCCCATGGTACCTGTTTTCACCAATGGAGCGATTGAACAATCCATATAGGCTAAGTATAAAAAGGTCTGAAATGAAAAATGTAATTTCTTCACTCGTTTTAATGTCTCTTTGCAAACATAGGTCCTAAATCGCAAAAGCACAAATCACGCTTTTTGTTTGTTTGTTCGTTTATTTAACAAAATAAATAAAACAATTTGAAAGCAATTATCGGTATTCTATCCATATATGTATAACTGCATAATATACATGTATGTGCATACCATTACTCTGTAAATGCGTTGTTACACTTAACTTTACATCAAGGTCACCGTTTGACGACACAAATATATATTTATTTTCGTCTTTACCGTTCATATAAGGGAATTTCGAAATAAATACGTTTGTTCAAATGTGAAGATGCCGGCTAAAGTACAAAGACGAACAACCCATTGCTTATACTTTATGTTGTCTGTAGAACATATTCAGCTAATTAAAAAAAGACAAACACAAACCATTCCCGAACTAAGTTTCAATTCATACGCGTGGGACATATGATATGCGATGAAGCGCAATACATATGGGCACATGTTGCACGAGTTACTGCATATCGAGCTCAACTACTGTGACAATGCCTCATTTAATGGTTTCAATTTTCACGAAGACATTTATACATCCACATTATATATGTATGCCTTATGTTTGTTCTGTCCTTTGGGATACGTAAAAACAAAGATCTGACAAATTCAAGTTTGATTTGCATTTTGCAAATAGCGCAGAAAAAGTGTTTCAACTTTTGAACCTTTCAAAGCGTGTATGTAAAGAACGGATTTCAGGACACAAATAAGGTCCTTTGGGAAATTGTGAAACGTTTGCCACAAGCAAAAAACTAAACACAAATGTCTTGATATCCATGAACGGCAGGGATGCCGTTGACATGGTATCGGCGCATATGTGTGTCGTGTTCTGAGATAACTGGACAAAATGCATGTGCGTAAAGTGTCATCCCAGATTAGCCTGTGCAGTCCTCCACAGGCTAATCCGGGACGACACTTTCCGCCTAAACTGGATTTTCGTTTAGAAGATACATCATTTAAACTAAAAATTCCATAAAAGCGGATATTGTCGTCCCTGATTAGCCTGTGCGGACTGCACAGGCTAATCTGGGATGACAATTTAAGAACAAGCATTATGCCCAGTTTTCTCAGAACACGGCACATATGTCACGATCTAGTCAATGGATCTGATCATGGTATCCGTCGAATGGAATACAAATTACAAATAAAATTGCATTTTATACATGGGAAAAGAGAATTTAAAACTACTTACTTGTACATTTGGATTTTTAAAAACATAACCAAATCCAAAATAAGTAAACATGTTTTTAACCTTCGAGACCACGGAGAACGGTGCGCTCTTTCGAATCTGATAGAGGCTTATATCCTTCCAACAGTCCACGGTGTTTCAATGTTCATATCATTGTCTTAGACATAAATTACAAAGTTTAATGTTCAACTGTTTTCATACTCCCTGTTCTACGTGGCACGTTTCAAACCGCCATAATTGTAATATTATCACCATTGAAATAATTTACATAGTTAATGCGAAACGGTCTTGTAGTTTTTCGCCCGATTTTATCAAGATATATATATATATATATATATATTAAATGGATCATATCTCAT
>VMBQ01004182.1:57795-82881 GCA_007657795.1 Dreissena rostriformis | reverse complement strand
TTAACCCTTTGAGCGCTGGAACCGGATTTTGAAGGCCTTTGCAAACAGTTTGGATCCAGATGAGACGCCACAGAACGTGGCGTCTCATCAGGATCCAAACTGTTTGCTATTCTGATAGTATTCTTTGAAAAAAAATCAAAGAAAATGCTAATTTTAGAAATTTAGCAGACAACATTTTAGCAGACGACAAATTTCCCAGCATGCAAAGGGTTATTCAGAATTTCTATTCCTTTTGCATGAAACCTTAATCTGATTGTACAAAAAGTGGCATAATCATGCTTGAAGACTTATCACAGTTTAAGGTTTTGGTCAGTGAATTTTCAGAAAGACCCATGTTAAGTTTTATTTAGAAATCTGTAGGAGATATAGTGATATGGAGTAATTGCACCACAACATTAACCAGAAAGTTAAAAAAGGGTCGTAATTCTGCTAAATTGAAGGTCAGAATTATGGACTTTGGTTAATGACCTCATACAATGAACCCACATACATGTGTGGAGTTTTTTATTGAACACATGTAGAATAAACAGTTATATGGAGATGTTGCAAGTTTAACTTAACCAAATTTCAAAATACCAGAAAGGGCATTATTATGCTAAATTGCAGGTCAGAGTTATGAAACTTGGCCACTGACCTGACACAATGACCCTGAACATGTGTGTTAAGTTTCAATTGAATAATATTAGAAGAAATATTAATAAAGAGATGATGAAAGTTAACCTTAACAAATTTTCTAAGTTCAAAATGGGGCATAATTGTGGTAAATTACAGGTCAGAATTATGGAACTTGGTCAGTGACATCAAACAATGAATCTAACACACGTGTGAAGTTAAAATTGAATAACTGCAGAAGAAACAGTTATATGTTGCAAGTTTACCTTAACCAATTTTCAAAGTTCAAGAAGGTGAATAATTCTGCTAAATTGCAGATCAGAGTTATGAAACTTGGTCAGTGACCTCACACAATGACCCTGAACACATGTGTTAAGTTTCAACTGAATACCTGTAGTAGAAAAAGTTATATGGAGATGTTATATTTAACCTTAACAATATTATTATGCAGATGCCAACGCAGACAAATGGGTGAGAAGCATATTTTGAATTTTTCTATAAATAGTTAAGCAAAAATGAAATTCCAGATGTCTTGTATTTCAGGCAAGCGACCAATTTCCTATGAAAGATAATACATTAAACACAACATTAACCCTTTCAGTGCTGGAACCGGATTTTGAAAGCCTTTGCAAACAGTTTGGATCCAGATGAGACGCCACAGAACGTGGCGTCTCATCAGGATCCAAACTGTTTGCTATTCTGATACTATACTTTGAAAAAAATCGAAGAAAATGCTAATTTTAGAAATTTAGCAGACAACATTTTAGCAGACGACAAATTTCCCAGCATGCAAAGGGTTAAACAGAACAGCGATACAAAAATGCCACAACTCAGTATCATACCATCATCCCACAATATATATTACAAGACATATGTTCTGAAGGGTTGAATCACACGAGTAAAATGGCCAATGTTTGTATTCACACAAACCATTTAGGTTTAAGAGTCAACAGATGAGCCTCCATTTTATGCTCATTAACAATTCCAGAGAGTTTGGTGACAACCAGGTCGAGTAGGAGAGCGGAAATCATCGACAAGCCCGTTTTAGAGAAATTGAAAGGAAATAACTCCTATGTGCTTGGTGGGATTCAGTTATTGCACTTGGTCTCCATTTTATGCTTATGAATGTATTCAGAAAGTTTGGTGCTGATCAGATGAAAACTGGTTGAGTTAGACAGCGGAAATCATTGACATGCCCTTTTAATAGAAATTCAATGGAATTATAACTCCTATTTGCCTGGTGAGATTTTGTTCATGCACTTGGCATTCATTTTATGCTTATGAGCAGTTTCAGAAAGTTTAGTGCCAATCAGATGAAAACTGGTTGAGTTAACCCTTTGAGTGCTGGAACCGGATTTTAAAGGTCTTTGCAAACAGTTTGGATCCTGATGAGACGCCACAAAACGTGGCGTCTCATCAGGATCCAAATTGTTTGCTATTCTGATAGTATTCTTTGACAAAAAAATGAAGAAAATGCTAATTTTAGCAATTCAGCAGACAACATTTTAGCAGACGACAAATTTCCCAGCATGCAAAGGGTTAAAGAGAGAAACCAAAAAGTAAGGACAGACTGACAGACAGTGGGATAATCTATATGCCTCCTTTTGGGAGCATGAAAAATTATAAAAACTTAAGTCCCCGCCATGGAACTTACCATCAGTGCTCTCTGTAGACGGCTGGTGTGTGAACACTTTCCATGAAATGTTGTCCAGTTTCAAAGGGCTACTGGTCAGTTCTGTCCACTGCATGTCCTTCTCTTTACCACAGGCGGTAAGCTGACCAATCACCTTGGCAACAAAAGAATCCATATTATTATAATATTGCAACATTTTTCGAACATAGAACTTTAAAAGAAAGGTTATTTTAATTTGTCATAACATTTATAGTCTTTTTGACAGAGCCAAATTTCATAATAACGTACAGAACCAGGCACGAAACATTTATGTAAATTTATTTCAAAATTAAACTAGTGATTTCGGATTTAAAAAAATCAATAAAACTAAATGAGCTTAAATGGCATTGCTTGTTGGTAGCAATTTCCTTAAGCAAAGTTGTACCAATTGAGCGACTTTGGTAGAGCGCACACAAGAATATTTAACTTTTTCGCATTCAGAAAACATGAATGCAATAGTTACAAAAATAGGCCCGTTAATAGTCTTTTGCAAGATGAAGACTTCATTTTGATTTGATTATAACTTTGAATTGCACCCTTACCCTTTGTGCTCAGTTTCTGGTTTGCAAATATATCTCATTATACTTAAAATTTCTTCAAAGTTACTTAAAAATGTTAGTTATGTTCATGACGATGGTTTGATTTCTGACCTTCAATTGTGCTAATCACCTAAGGGTCCGGGGTCTTGCACTTTACACATGATCAAACAATCCAGAAAATGCTGAACAAAGTAAGGCTCTGGACAAGGTCTGGTCATCAAAATAGCCCACCCACTTAGGAGTTCACACAATTTGTGGTTTCCATCCTAAGAAGATACATGACTAGTGCTTCAGCTTGGCTTAAACAGAAGGGCAAAGCTCGGACCCACACCATGCCCTTTCTTTATCTGATCAAAGTTTCGAAGCAAATACATGTAATTTGAAATAAATATATACGCTTTATTGAAAAAATACCACAGGGATATAATGAATGGGCGCTCTTAAGTGACCTTTTGACAAAACCCTGCCCTTTTCTCATCCAAGCTGAAGTACTTCATGACAGCTTATAAACATGGTATAAAATGATGCTAATAACAGCTTACTAGAAAGTTGGGTCTACTGAGAGATGAGCATTCAGCCACTATGACATCATTGACTATGGTCTGCACCGTCATACAGCAGTCATCCACTGCAAGAATATATGACGCACTCGTACACTGTAAGTTAGGTACATCAATGAACAAGGTAAACAATTGAATAAAGAAGAGAATATTTGTTGGTTTCAGTAGATTATCAATTATAGTTCGTGATTGATAAGAGAACTTAACCCTTTGAGTGCTGGAACCAGATTTTGAAGGCCTTTGCAAACAGTTTGGATCCAGATGAGACGCCACAAAACGTGGCGTCTCATCAGGATCCAAACTGTTTGCTATTCTGATAGTATTCTTTCAATAAAAATCGAAGAAAATGCAAATTTTAGAAATTCAGCAGACAACATTTTAGCAGACGACAAATTTCCCAGCATGCAAAGGGTTAATATTTCCACAAGTGGTGTAACCAGAAGTGGAAATGAAAATATATATTTTTTAGGATCCGAAGTTAAAAACAAATTAATTTTCTACTTTAAACACACAAATTTTCTTTTTATTTAAATGTTTTTCTTTGACTGGTTGTTTACATTTCTAAAGTGTTAAACTACAGAATAATTTTAACTGTTATTTTACTTTCAAAACCAATAAGTTTGTAGTTTTTAACAACAGATATTTCTCTACAAACCACATAAAAACATCAAATAAATGCATGTTACTCATTGTAACGTACTACAACATAATTGTCAAATAATGTCATAGTATTTCTAGTAGCAGATATTGTCAACAATGTCAACACTTTGTCAATATACCTGGTACTTTAACTCTGAGTTTAATTGTGATTTTAGTGTTTTTTTTAATAAGAATTTATTCAAGGCAGACTCAGTGACTTTCCGATAAGTAAATGTCAGGTCAGACATTGTTAAAAAATAAGGAAATATCATGCAGGTAACTAAATTAAAATTAAAAATTGGAGTTAAATAACATTTATTCAAGATTATTATGTAAAAGATTTTCAGTATAAAAAAAGCCAATTATTAAGTTGTCGATGAAAGTTTAAGAACAGAGTTTTACACTAACATTAGTTGTGCATTCATTTGAAACAATAAGCATTTAATGTACATTTTATAGATATTTTAAATAGATAATATACTTCATCTTATACAATTTCATACTTATTCCAGCTAACTGTCTTAACATACCTGATAGCTAACTTTGATCTGGCAATGAAATAAGTGTGCAAAAGTCTCAAAAATACAAGGTAGGAATATTACTGATTTAAAATAACTGTTTTTCAGACTCATTTTGGTCACAAATGTCTCCGTGGCGTAGTGGATATGGTGTCCGCCTAGCGATCGGGAGGTCATGGGTTCGAACCCCACTGGGAGCGTTCCTTTGATCTACCCCAAAGACACCAAGTACTGGTTATAGTCCCAGGAAACGGACTCGAGAGCGTTTATATAAGCCTACGGCTTTCGATGCAATCATGCTTAAATAAATAGGTTTAAACTAACAAATGATTAAAATTCTTACAAATACTGATTTCAGAAATAAAACACTCAAGGTTTGTGTTACCGTTTCCCATATAGGGTAGCGTTTTTAGAACCACAGAAACGTTTTTCGATCGGTCTCACTGGTCTAAACTTGCAGCTGTCTGTTACCTGTTGGGAGCCTGGTGGTATTGCCGGTTGCCAAGGTAACCACGAGTGCTGCATCCTGGGACCTCCACTGGGTGTTCACCACCACCCTTGACCCATCCAGGCTCCAACAGTTGTCTGGTAGCCCGACGGAGAAAATCCCTGGGAACTCGTTGTCTGAGTGAGAAAAACAACATCAAACTACTGGATAAACAATGATGCATTGAAGACAATAGTACATTTACTTGTAACAGGACTCTGATAGACAATACTGAACATTTTAAAACAAATTGTAGACTGGAAACCCACTGTTTGAGTAACGCCCGATATTAAGTAGCGGGATGGCAGGAAGGACGGAAAAACAATTGGGAATCTATATGCCCCCCTCCCCCAATAAAGTTAGGGCATAAAAAGCGGAATAATTCTGCTAAATTTCAGGTGACTTAGTGAGAGTAAGTGACCTCAAAAATGAACCCAAACACAATTGTGATGTTCCAACTGAATGAATGTAGTAGAAACATAGATGAAATTGATGCTCCAAAGCTAAACAATAGCGTGATGTAGATAACTGTTGAATATAATAACACAGACTATTAGATGACTAGGTGATGATCTAACTTACTTGATGATCTCTTCACTACGTCCACAACTGTGCTGTTCTGTTTTGATTTCCAGTCAAACTGAAAGCAGAAAAATCATGAATGAACGCAAAGTGTAATCATCGATCTTTGCAATGTGAAAATAGGTGTCTAGCAAATCTTCACTTCATGGTGATTACATATGTCAAATTTTAATTGAAAATTGTGGAAGAAGTTCACTCTATAAAATGAGAACATTTCATGCTTCTGCCATAAAAATAGCTAAGTTGAAGGGCTTCAAGATCAGAAATAAGTGACATATTTCAAGTTTCTATTCAATCGCTTGAGAAATGTAGTAGTAGATCGCTAAATAAACTTTTTGCAGACAGACGGAAAAACTGACACACCAACCAACCAAAAAACCAAACAACTATCTGCTTGACTTCAATATACCAGCTGTTAAACTTTGGATATAAACAAGTTTTATATATTAAACAGCTCAGCTACATGTAACTGTTGATTTAGAGGAATTTTCGTGACATACATTATAGATTTCGGTTAAGATTGGATGAAAACTGTTAAACTTACAAAAAGACAATGACTTAAAAGACACATTTCATATTCCCGGTAATTGCCATAATGCAAGAATTCCATCTCCAAAGTAACTGATTATCATCATTGGCTTATAGACATAATGCCTACAAATCTTCATTAAGTTTGGTAAAGATCAGACAAAAACTGTTGGAATAAAGCTAATTGAAACAAAAGCAATCCAACAAGAGGCCAATATTTGTAATTCAATCTACCACCCCTTCTGGATGGGTGCACAATAAACAGCTATGAACATAAAGGTCCACCTTCATTAAGGCTGCGCACTGCATATGGGGTCCAAAGATTTCGTTCTGTAGGTACACAAAGCAGTCGCCCGTGGGAGACAGGACGGCACACCGGGACGACTTTCCGGGGTCAGTGAGGGCCGCTGCAATATAAAGAAATATCATTTTGGACCTAGTTATGTTAGCTCAATTTCATCCAAAGCCTAAGGCTTATTTAGAAACTCTGAAGTCTGTTTTCTGGGTTGAACAAGTAGTTGGTGTTATTTGGGAAGGTCTTAAGGTTTGTACTCAAACCTGGAACCCCCCAATCGCTAGGTGGACACCAGATCCACTAATACAAACATGTATTGTGAATCTTTACATTCGTATTGAATTTGAGCAAATATTCTGAGGAAACATGTGTGGTGCTGCAACAAATTCAGAGACAAAATGTGTGGTGCTGCAACAAATTCAGAGACAAAATGTGTGGTGCTGAAAAAGATTAAGAGGTATTTAAATTATGGGGTGCTGCTAAATAATCAGAGGACAAATATTGGGTGATGCAACAGATTCAGAGGAAACAAGCAAATTAGTTGAATTGACATCCCCCGCCAAATACAATTTGTTTATAGATGGGTGCTAATCCCTTGATACATGTATACGGTATAATCCTACAAAAAAAATTAAGTGTAGGGTAATTGCTTTTATGTGTTGCCATTCTCCTCATTGATATCTACACCCATGAAGTTTCATGTTGAAACCTTCCTATCTGAGATATAGCCCTGAAAAGTTACATCATACAAAAAACATGGCGATTCTTATCATTGATATCTATACAGCCATGAAGTTTCATGTTGATATCTTATATAGTTTCTGAGATGTAGCCCTGAAAAGTTTTGTGACACAGGATGGACTGACGGAAAGAATGACGGAGGGACAGACAACATATATCCTTCCGCCTTTGGTGGGGGATAAAAATATGGGGTGATGCAAAAGGTTCACAGGAAATATATTGGGTGTTGCAAAATATAAAGAGGCATAGTATAAGCAATATGGGGTGTTGCAAACAATTCAGAGAAAAAACGTGGGTTCAGGACATTATTTATCAGGGTTAGTGTTCTGATATACCTTTATTGTCATGACATGCCTTAATGAGCCACTTGACATGTAACAAATGTAAAGCAATAAACTGTAAAAGTAGACTCTATTTTCTACAGGATGGGCTTGCTTGTTTAAAAAGCGGGAAGTGAATTAAATGAGAACACAAGAGCACCGCCTAGCGGGTGCAGACCGCTTATCTATTTTTGCTTTTTAGAGGTGAAAGGACCTATCACAANAGCCAGAATTATCTAACTTTGCCTGCCCAGTCCCCTCATGATAGTAAGTAAGTGTACCAAGTTTGAATGCAATAGCATTGATACTTTATGAGAAAAGTGTACCTAAACGCAAAACTTAACCGGACGCCGACGCCAAAGCCGACGCCGATGCCAAGGTGATGACAATAGCTCATAATTTTTTTTCAAAAAGATGAGCTAATAAAATGTATTGATAAAAAAATAAAACGTCTTACAGAGTTTAGTTGCATAACATGTCTTACTGTCTCATTTTCAATAGTTATATTTTGCTTTGAATTGTTTAAATAATTTGCATCTTAAGACAGTATTTTCACAATCTGAATGGTTATCATGTTCCTGTCGGAGTTTGCAAAGTGAATAACTGACAGTGAATTTTTTATGATCTACTAGAAAGCACATATATACATACACATATATTCAATAAATACATATCCATTCACAGAATGCCACCGTTTACACATTTTAACACGAACTGTATTGTCTGTTTATCATGTACATAAACTACATAACAAATGTATCATAATTAATGCAATGCACACTATATATCAGCATGCTTTCGTTAAAAGCTGTTGTGTTAATGTTATGTATGAAACAATTTTTGTGCAGTCAAGTATTTATTTGGGACCAGTAAATTATGTGAAACATGCATACCTAACTGTTGATATTTTGTTTTGAAACAAAGTAAAACAAATAGTGAGCAAACGCTTTCAAGCTTAACCTGTATTGCACAATTTAGGTTCTTAAAATTTAAACATCCCAAACTCACACCAAATTTGGGCCGGACATACCTTTTTGATTTCCTGAAGTAAACCACAATTACATGCTGCGTGTTTATTTTAATCATTGTTATTACGATTGTATAACAAATACAACCAAACTCACCACATTCGCCAGTCTTGAAATTCAAGTAATAAATGGCTGACCTGAAAAACAGGATTGCAAACAAATATGAGCTGCCTCATGTGAAAATGGCTCTTATGCCATATGCAGCCAGTATAGCTCCAGACCAACCTGCCCAAGTGCGGTCTAATTAGCCGTCAGAGTAGCTGGTCTGGAGCTATGCTGGCCGGATATTTCACATGACGCTTTTCATATATTGCATGTGTTTCTTGTGCTCTGTAGTTTTATTTAGACTTAACTGTCATTGATCTAAACATAATGCCACAAAAACATGTTGCAAGAAAGAAAAGAAGTTTCTGCCTTCAATTGAATTATTCACCATTTGCAGATTTTAAGACAGAATTCTGTAAAAGATATCAATGTAAATTTTAGTTATAATTAGATATATAATTGAAATAGTAAAACATAATTCTTTGTAAAATCTTTTTTATGTATTGTCCCTGGGTAAAGTTCTAAGGATTGGTCGACCTTGAATGACATTGAAGGAGTTAAAACTGCAACACATGGGCTGGATTCAAATAGAGCATTTTTTTTAAATGACATAACATTAAACAATGTAATGTATATACATTATACTCCATAATATCAAATGAAGAAAAACATTTTCTGTAAATGCAGAGAAGAACCAGTGTAGTTCCAGTGACATGTGTGAATGGGGGTAATGCATCATATTTTATATATTTGCCACATAATCGTTGTAGCAATGTCTGTTTTCCATACAAAAAAGTAACCTAATTGCTATAATTTTAATTACAAATTACTATAAGGCTCATGATCGGGAGAGCTGTCTTACAACAAATACATTCACTTAATCAATATACTTCACTTACTTCCTGTTAGCGCAGTAAATGAGACCCAGTCTATAAGGCTCATGATCGTACCCTGTGAAAACCACGCCGTCATTGTCTGGGGCCCAGCTTGCCTTGAAGTGCGAAGACAAATTGAGCTGTGTCATGCGAAAATGGGTCTTATGCCATATTAGGCCAGCATAGCTCCAAACCATGAAACTTTGTGAGGATTTCGTAGCAAACATGGTAGCTCCTGACTAGACTGCGTAAATACTCCGGCTGGTTTGAAGCTTTGCGGGCTGCATATGGCATAAGACCCATTTTCGCATGACACTGCTTCAATTATGTACAGGGGTACTGGTTGGAAAAGACCATTAAAGGAACAACGTGCTGCTTAAAAGTGGATAGGTGGAAACCCTGACCAGTATGAAAGCGTCTTCTAATAATTAAAAAAATATACAGAATTTCTTAGTCTCATAATGGTAATTAAGGGTAATTAAGGGCGCCAGTTTCTGTGAGTTTTTTTTTTAATAATAGCAATTGTTGATATTTTGTCTACAGATAACACATACAAATACTATTTGCAAAACGAATTGAAAACATAGGGTTGCCAGTGTTGTTTTGATTTTATTTTACTTTTGCATGAAAACTGCTAAATTTCTGCTAGTGTCAAAACTAACTGCTAAAAGTTACAAATGGCAAAAATCAGGAAGTTTGTAAGCTGAAGTACATCAATTTATATTGACTGAAATCCAATATCACTAATAAAATGCATATCATGAGATAAATGTTAAAAATCCTGTTTTAAAAAAAATCTATGTGACAATAAAATAGTTACAGATCTTAGGAGAACCTTGAGAGAGCTACCAGAGTGGGGATCGAACGCTTGAGCCTTTATTAGCAAGGCACAACAAATATCCACTACATCATTGAGGCCTTTGCTTTAATTTCAAATCTTTCCTTATGCAATTCGTAAACTGACAAACACCATATTTAATTTACTGCAGATTCAGCATTTTCTTTCAATTTGTTTGAAGCCATTCACAGTGTCTACAAATTCCATAACTATCTTCCAAGCAACAACAGCAATTCATTTTGAGAAAAGTAATACAATTTGATAAATATTCTATAAGTTGAAAATGTGTGCACAATTCTAAAAAGAACATAACTAACTAGCTCTGTAAAACAAAGGCCTAAAACAATGTTACTCAGAAGGAATTCTCCCCACTTACCAGTCCTGGAGAGACATGTTCAGGTACCCCATCCACAACGCTGACCTCTTCGTTCTCAAGGTCAAGGACACAAAGCAGCGGAATGTGCTTCCCAACCAGGCCTTCACCCCAATGCTCCCGGTACATGTATTGCTCACCCTGGGGATTCATGGAACAGGTTGTCATCATTAGTTTTTTTGTGTGATGTTATAGCAAGTAATAATTTGGGTTATATTTCCAATGCACAAAATTATGAATCAATGGTTTGACTTTAAGATATTTGAAAAGATTTCAGAATAAATACTGTATAAAGTGTAACAACTATTTTAGTAGTGATCTAGCTAATATTTTTTTTGTTCACAGCATTCTTATTCAAGGTAGTTTTATCAATAAAACTTCTTATTTCATCAATCAATCAATTTTAAATTTTCCTAAAATAAAGTGATTTATGCCAAAGTTCTTAATATCATGGGTACAGGTCATATTCTTAAAATGGTGAAAAAAGCCCTAGTGACTAGGGGTTTCTTTAAAGAGCTCTGACAAATTTACTCGATGCAGGAGACCGATTTCAAACTTATGAAGGCAAAAGTGAACAGGGTTTCGTATTCAAAGCAAGACTAGAAAATAATTTATCTAGCAAAAACTTGTGTACAAACAGTTTAAATACTTTAATTATTGCCAAGATTAAAAAATTGCTGCATGGAACAATGTGGCCACACAATTTTAGTACTTTCACAAATCTTCCATATGTTGAAGTGATATATGACCTGTGTCATGGTAAAATGGATTTTAAACCATATGTGGCCAGCATAGCTGCAGCCCACCCTGCACATCCGTGCATTCTGGTCAACAGCTACCCTGTCGGCTATTGAGATCACAAAACCTTGTGCAACTTTATAGCGGTCAGCATAGCTCCTGACATACTGCACAATTTTGCAGTCTGGTCTGCAGCTATTCTGACGGCATTATAAGGGCATAATAACCATTTTTGAATGATGCCGGTCATATAGGCATTGACACAGTGAGTATACTTGCCCTGACGACTTCTTCAGGCTTCTCAGTATCTTTTGGCTTCTTGTCGAAGAATGAGAGAGACTTCTTATACTTCTTCTCAGCCACATACAGTATCTTGTCCTCACCAGCGGACCACTCCAGGCAGCCAAATGAGCCTGAAATGGCAAATGAATGACAAAGGTTTAGCCAAGATAAGTTAAAACTCCTCCTGTTTTTTTTCCATTCAGCAAATATCAATAACTTTACTGTATGTTATTTCAGGGTAAGAAACATCATTCACAAAATCCCTTGTTAGACTGAAACAATGGAAAGACACTTCTTGAATACTCTGCTTTTAATTATTGGATTTCATATGTTCTGTTATTTTCTATTATAAACTTAAAATGCAATTTGTACAGCTCATATTAGTCAGTTTTTTTGGTTTTTATCCTAAAGCACTTAAGGATGTGATATGAATCACATGTAAAAATGTTTTTACTCACAGATATTAGAAGAAAAATATTATTTGTCTTAGTAAGGAGTGTTACTTTGCTTGTTTGAAAACCTTGAAAACATTCTTTTTTTTTTTTTTTCTGGAAAATTGTCAGTTCGCCTAACTGTGAACAAGTCCCTTTAATGTCAATGATCTGAACCAGATTAAAAATGAACATACATACCATCCTTGTCATACACCTTGCCATGTTTCTCGTAACTAAGCAAGTCCACATTGCGCAGTTTTACACTGTCATTCCATATCTACAATACATAAACAATCTTCATGAAAAATAACTTTTAATGTTCAAATTTAGTAACCGTTTGTACAAATGAATGTTGAATGATAAATATTTAAAGATAAAATTTATGTTTTTAGAGGAAAAGGAATGTATCCAGTTTTTATATGTGTCTGTTTTTCTGCAAAATACTTTTGGTAGTCTGAAAAAACATCAATGATTTAAATTCTTAAAACATGATAAGTTGTTGACATAGAAATCAAATTTATAACCAGAAAGTCTCAAAGACAAGAAACAAGAAAATGATTAAAAAAATTAAAGACATTTAACTCCAGATAGAACTTATCTCCCTTTCAGAAAGCAAAGACATTTACCTCTAAGAAGAACTTATCATCCCATTTACCTCTAGACAGAACTTATCATCCTATTTACCTCTAGAAAGAACTTATCATCCCATTTACCTCTAGACAGAATGTATTATCCCATTTACCTCTAGAAAGAACATATCATCCCATTTACCCCTATAGAGAGAACTTATCACCCCATTCACCTCTAGAAAGAACTTATCATCCCATTTACCTGTATAGAGAGAACTAATCATCCCATTTATCTATATAGAGAGAACTTATCCCATTTACCTCTAGAAAGAACTTATCATCCCATTTATATCTATAAGGACAAATCATCCCATTTACCTCTAGAAAGAACTTATCATCCCTTTTACCTCTAGAAAGAACTTATCATCCGTTTTACCTCTAGAAAGAACTTATCATCCCAATTACCTCTAGAAAGAACTTATCATCCATTCTACCTCTAGAAAGAACTTATCATCCCATTAACCTCTAGAAAGAACTTATAATCCCATTGACCTCTAGATAGAACTTATCATCCTGTTTACCTCTAGAAAGAACTTCTCATACCATTTACCTTTAGATAGAACTTATCATCCCATTTACCTCCGGAAAGAACTTATCATCCCATTTAACTCTAGATATAACTTATCATCCCATTTACCTCTAGATAGAACTTATCATCCCATTTATCTCTAGAAATAATTTATCATCACATTTACCTCCAGAAAAAACTTATCATCACATTATCCTATAGATAGAACTTCTCATCCCATTTACCTCTAGAAAGAACGTGTCATCCCATTCCCATCTACCGAAAGAACTTATCATCACATTTACCTCCAGATATAACTTATCATCCCATTTACCGTTAGATAGAACTTATCATGACATTTTCCTCCAGAAAGAACTTATTATTCCCTTTGCCTCTAGAAAGAACTTATCGTCCCATTTACCTCTAGATAGAACTTATCATCCCATTTACCTCCAGAAAAAACTTATCATCCCCTTTGCCTCTAGAAAGAACTTATCATCCCATTTACCTCTAGATAAAACTTATCATCCCATTTACCTCAAGAAAGAACATATCATCCCATTTACCTCTAGATAGAACTTATCATCCCATTTACCTCAAGAAAGAACATATCATCCCATTTATCTCTAGAAAGAACTTATAAACCCTTTGCCTATAGAAATAACGTATTATCCCATTTACATCTAGATAGAACTTCTCATCCCATTTACCTCAAGAAAGAACACTTATCATCCTATTAACCTCTAGATATAACTTATCATCCCATTTACCTCTAGATAGAACTTATCATCCCATTAACCTCAAGAAAGAACACTTATCATCCTATTAACCTCTAGATATAACTTATAATCCCATTTACCTCTAGATAGAACTTATCATCCCATTTACCTCAAGAAAGAATACTTATCATTCCATTAACCTCCAGAAAGAAATTATCATCTCATTTACCTCCAGATATAACTTATCATCCCATTTACCTCCAGATAGAACTTATCATCCCATTTACCTCCAGAAAGAACTTATCATCCCATTTACCTCCAGAAAGAACTTATTATCCCATTTACCTCCAGAAAGAACTTATCATCCCATTTACCTCCAGATAGAACTTATCATCCCATTTACCTCCAGATAGAACTTATCATCCCATTTACCTCCAAAAAGAACTTATCATCCCATTTACCTCCAGAAAGAACTTATTATCCAATTTACCTCCAGAAAGAACTTATCATCCAATTTACCTCCAGAATGAACTTATTATCCCATTTACCTCTAGACAGAACTTATCATCCCATTTACCTCTAGACAGAACTTATCATCCCATTTACCTCTAGACAGAACTTAACATCCCATTTACCTCTAGACAGAACTTATCATCCCATTTACCTCTAGATATAACTTATTATCCCATTTACCTCTAGATATAACTTATCATCCCATTTACCTCTAGATAGAACTTATCGTCCTTTTTGCTATCTACCACTTTCCTTATCACCGCTTGCAGCTTTCCAGAAGGGGAGGGCTTGTTCCAAATCCTATACAATCCAATAAGCATCATGTATAGTGAATGTATTTTCAAAAATATCATTGATCATGATGTATTTTTACACTATGTTAATAAAAATTTAAGTCTGGTTCTTGTGATCATTTACTTGTTCCATGAATATATTTTACTGATTAAAAAAACAAACTGTATAATTATGTTTATCAACATTTTCATAAAGGAAAAAACAATAATAAATAACAATATTTATAACAATAATTTATAAACAAAAAAAGCTAAGTTATGAAGCAGACAAATCTATGTGAGATAAAATATTGGTATTTCATTGTTTTCTCTTTCTGATTTTTGCACAAGAGCTCATGGAAAATTTAACAACTCCCTTATCAGTAATGATCTAATATTGATTATAACACTGAACACAAAGACATATCTTAAATCTTATGCATATATATGAAAGTAAATATATCATATATACTCATTGTTGGTTTCCTCTGGTGGTGTCTCAAGATCAACTGTACACTGCCCATCCCGCTGGCTGACAAAGAACAACTTGGCAAACTTCACCTTCTCTGCCCTCTCGAGGTCTCTCTGGGACAACGAGGCTCGCACAACCAGCCTTGACTTGCTCTGGACAGACACTGTCACACAGCTCACCTGGCTAAACTTGATCAAAGCCTTGTACACACTAACAGCTGCTTCCATTCTGAGTTCTGGATTCTGTAATAAAATGACATCTTTATTAAAAATTAATGAATAAAGTAGTGGATAATTTGCATTTATTTACAGTCAATGAGGCCATAACTCCAGAGGCTATATGAGCATATGGCCTTTTTAGGTATTGCAACATGCCTGTTGGCAATTTAACATGTTGAAAACTCCTTAAACTCTTAATAAATACAATTATGATAAGGTAATTATACAACTGTGAAATAGATCATGCAACAAATGTAAAACAAGCAAATTTGTTGAATTGATATCCCCCGCAAAATAAAGTTTGTTTATGGACGAATGCAAATCTTTGGATATATGGTATAATCCTAGAAAAAAAATTAAGTGTAGGGTAATTGTCTTTAAGCATTGCAATTCTCCTCATTGATATCTACACACCCATGAAGTTTCATGTTGAAATCTTGTTTCGTATCTGAGATATAGCCCTTAAAAGTTACATCATAACAAAACAACAAAGGGCAACAACTCTTATTTAAAAGAGAGTATGGTTATTGTTCTTTTGCATGGCATTCTTTCTGATTTATCTCTAACCACCCATGAAGTTTCATGTTGAAATCTTGTATCGTATCTGAGATATAGCCCTGAAAAGTTGCATCATACAAAAACAACAAAGGGCAATAACGCTAATTTAAGAAAGTGAAAGGTTATGGTTCTTAAGCATGGCACTTCTCCGTATTGATATCAATACATGTACACTCATGAAGTTTCATGATGATGTTGAAGTTTTGTATGATATCTGAGATAAAGCCCTGAAAAATTACATTATTAAAAAAAAAAAAAACAGAGGGCAATAATATGAAAGTGTAGTGTAATGGTTCTTCTGCATGGCACTTCTCCTAATTGATATCCAACACCTATGAAGTTTCATATTGATATTTTACATAGTTTCTGAGATATATCCCTGAAAAGTTTTGTGGCAGACGGAATGACAGACGGACAAACGGACAACGCCAATTCTATATTAAAAGCCTTATTTTCAGAGTTTTCAAACAGTCCATTTTTGGCCTCTTGCACGAATGCAAATGTTGTTCTGGAGCTATGCTGGCTGCTAGTCCATATAAACAGACTCCCAGAGCCTATGATAATTTGTTGCTGTAATGGCTCTCATAAAGCTGAGAGTTGGATTATTGCAACTATGCTGGCAGCATGTGTACAACACCCATTTTAACATGCTCACTTGTCTAGTGCTCTACTGAGAGTATTGATGGCCAGGGCGCTTATAAATTCATGCAACCAATCCTTTTGTATTCGTCTTTAACTTCACATGTGTGAAAATAATCATTAATTGCCTTAAATGTCTCAATTATGAAACAAACCAAAAAAGACAAAATCAGACCATCCAAAGACTGCGGCTAAGGAGGGGTCAGAAAACAGCACGATATATTCATACAATAACTGTTTATGACAATGAATCTAAACGCTGAAAATAAGCTAATTAAATATACAAAATTCTAAAACATGGCGTAGTTTAGGGCCTACCAGCAATTTACGAGTATAATTTTCCTAAAAGTGCAATGGATTTCGGTCGGGTAATAACTGAATTCGACACCGTCCGAAAAATCCGAAAACACGTTTCGATCATGAATACATTGTTAAGATAGTTAAACAAAATGGATGGAAATGAATGCAAGCCTGTGGTTACATCTTGGAAGAATACAAAGCTGTCAAATCCATACTTATTAAAATGGTATGCAAAACTGCGTTTATGTGTGTTTATACGGCATGTATGGTCTTTTTTGATATAGTAATTCGGATGGATATATTTTGGACGGCAATAACTCAAAACCAAAATCAAATCAAAGACATCAATGAAGGCAAATTGATGAACATGGGATCTGCGAACAGAATCAGTTATATTACATAAATTATTATCCCTTCTATTTGATGTAAACATAATAGAAATTTCATTTGGGCATTAATAAAAATGGGGGTCTTTTTGCTATTAATTAATTTAATGTACACTGTTATAGTGAAAAATACGGAGCTCAAGCGGGGGATTGAACCCACGACCTCCAGAGTGTAGTCAGACACTTTTACCACGTCGCGTAAGAGCTAGCCCAACAGCAAGGCTGCTGGAAGTGACCACTGCACTCTGCCCCCTCTTAATGTTTCAAGGCCCCAGACACTTTGCTACAAGCGCTGACCGCCACACAAGCGGCTTCCTGAAACCATTACACAAGCTCAGACTCATTTACTTATTCACATATCGTGTTTGCCTCGTAACCATTATAGTGAAAAATATGGAGCTCAAGCGGGGATTGAACCCACGACCTCAAGAGTGGTAGTCAGACACTATAACCGCGTCGCTAAAGATCTAGCCCAACAGCAAGACTTTTGGAAGTGACCTTACATCACTACACTGTCATCTGAAAATATAATTAAAACAGTACAATTTTTCAAAGCAACGAAATTATAGACTGCAGTATATATTTATAACACAAGTGTTCATTATATATCTCCCTGAAGTCTTTTATCTTATTTTTAATAAGAATGAGCAACATGAGTGGGTGATTTGGGGGGGGGGGGTCAAATTTGGGTCCGTATACTGTTCCTCATATTGGATAGAATCCAGGAACATTTATAATTGCAAACTATGGTTTCCTTGGCAAGCGTTTACACCTGCCCTAAACACCATCAATGTAAAAAAAAAATAGAATTTGAAAACAAACAACATAATAAGTACGTGAAAAAGTAACAACACCTGAATAAAATAAAAAAATATTACCGGTAGTGCCATTTTCATTTTAACAAATACCATGAAAATGCTTTATTTTATGCAAGTTTGTGTCTGCCATTGAATTGTTAAACTTGAGAGATTGGTCAACACTATTGAAATATCTTTCTTTACAGGCCTCCTATAGATGTGTTAAATGAGACAAAAATTACAGATGAGTTAAAAAGGTAAAACTGTGTTGTTATACATGATTTATATCGCATGATTTATATACATTTATAAAATAAATAACTTTGAGAATCTACTCTAAAACCTAAAAGGTCAGGGCTTTAATATTTGGTTTCAAATTTATATGTCCTGGGTGAAAAGTGGCCATGCCCCTCGGCTCCCATGATTGATTTACTGTACACTTGTTAAGTAAATAAGTTACAAAAAAAACTTCTGTAAAGATGCATGAGTTGTTGTTTAATATCGGTCGCCAGAGCTTAAAATAGATTTGGAAATAAAAACTGTAAACATCTTCTTCCCTGACAATTAAAGAGTCATGGGTTTAATCTTTGGTGTGTTAAATTGAAAAGGGGCCCTCTACTTAATAAGTTCAAATCATGCCCCTGGGTCAAAACTGGCCAGGCCCAAGAGGCCACATGATGAAATTGAGTTATATAGTGAATAACTTTTACAATCTCTGAAAACGCAAGGGTCGGGGGTATTATTATTTGGTGTGTAAAATTGTATATTTGATCTCTTATATGTTTGTTCAAATCCTGCCCCTGGGGTCATCTCGCTTTATAATCAATTTAGGGTAATTTTTCTCACTATTTTTCAAATTTTGCTTGTTAAAGTGTGTTCAAAAGAAAGTTTTGATTTCACTTTCTAAATATTCTGTTATAATACATAAGAGACAATTGTTTTTGGATTGATGATGATTTCATAATAGTTTGGCTTTCCAAACATGATTGAAAGAATGGCTGTTATTTTCCATTTTATGAAACTAAATATGACCCTTCTTCTCTTGTTAACAGAGTATTCAGCAAGCATGCCGTCTGTTTGCGGACAACTAAGAAAAAACCTCCCTGGAAAAAAATTAAAGAAGGTGAATTGGAGGACAAACTTTCTGAGGAGGAAAAGAATGAAAAGAAAAAGTTCAGGTAATTAAAATAATGTGCATGTGATTGTTATAGACAGGGATTTATATGCCCCTGGTAGGGTGGCATATAGCAGTTGAACTGTCCGTCAGTCTGTCTGTCTGTCCGTCCGTCCGAAAACTTTAACATTGTTCATAACTTTTGCAATATTGAAGATAGCAACTTGATATTTGGCATGCATGTGTATCTCATGGAGCTGCACTTTTTGAGTGGTGAAAGGCCAAGGTCATCCTTCAAGGTCAAAAGTCAAAAAACACAATCCAAGGGAAGTAATAAGCTTTAAAGGGAGATAATTTCTATACCTGCAAAATGATAAATAGAAATTTTATTTCACAGCGGCCCAGTAGGGGGCATTGTGTTTCTGACAAACACATCTCTTGTTTCTTATAGATTGGTATAGGTCTGGTTAAAGTAGTCATTCACAGTGTCTGGCAACCATCCTAAAAAAATGTGTTGAGAATGAAAAAAATATCTGAAAACCAATTTTTTACTTAGAATTTATTCTTTGTAAAAATGTATCATAATTGAAATTTTCCCTGAATTTATGCTTCTTCAAAATTATTTTTTAATCTCGATGTGCCATGAATAAATACATTTTCATATTTGCATCATAATGTTTATATGCCCCAAATATACGCTTCTTCGAAATTGTATCCATGTTAATGTAAATATGCCCCAAGGTGCTTATAAAAAAAAGGTCTCCAGGATTTTCAAAACTTCGTAGTAATGCTTCTACCAACCTTAGGTCCAAGTTCGTGATTGGTCTGCAGCAAGTGATAAGGGGCCTTGAAAAGGGCCAGCTGGGGTTAGTCCTCATCAGCAAAGACGTTCAGCCTGCGGTCCTCAAGGCCAGCCTGTTACAGATGGTGGCCGGCCAGGAATGTGTGGCAGCCTGCGTCGGAGGGATGTATGCAGCCGTTAAGGACGCATGGAATAGCCTGTCTTCAATGGTCGCTCTCGGAGTATTGGTGATTGTGAAATTTTCATTGTCGTATTATACAGTACAGTCATTAAGGGAAAGATCTGGGATCACGAAAGGTTTAGGGTGCTGCTAAAATGGGGCTGGGTGGAAAGCTAGTCCTGTCTGGTGACACTTTTAAGTGGCTGAATCTAAGGAATGCCTCAGCCCTTCACTTGTTATAAAGGTATTTTCATTGAACATTTGCAAAAAAGTAATACAATTTACACTTAATGTTGAACAGTCCAGAGTGGAAGCAATAAGAAACAGACACAGCAACCATCTTTTTTGCTGTAGATCTTTCCCTCAAAATACTATGCAAAAACTTTGATTGTCAAGTCTAAATAGCAACAAGGCATATATTGCATATTTTAGGTCACATTATTATATTATGTATTTTGAGTAAATAAATACATAGATAATTATTAGGATATAGGTTATGGAGTACCTTTTGTGATCATCTTTTGTCCTCTGTTCTTCATTAGTTGTGGGTCATTATCATTTACCTTGTGAACACTCTAGAGGCCTCATTTATTTCCCAATCTTTGTATAAAACTTGGTCAAAACATTTTCACCATTCTCGGTTTGAAACTGGGTCACATGTGGTAAAAACTAAGGCCTCTTGGTCAAAAAGATTGTGAACACTCTGGAGGTCACATCTTATTTCCACAATCTTCAGGAAACTCGCTCAGAACATATGTTTTAATAATATCTCAGCCAAGTTGCAAAATAGTTCAGGTTTGTTTAAAAACATGGCTTCCATGGGGCACGCAGGTTTTCATATAGTTAAACCTTGTGAACACTCTGGAAGTCACATAATTTGCCCAATGATAATGAAACATGCTCAGAACATTTCTTCAAATGAGGTCTGGGCCGAGTTTGACAATGGTTCCGTTCTGTTGAAAAATAGCTGCCGTAGGTGGGTGGCAGTTTTTATTAAATGGCTTTAGTTAGACATTACCAGCTAAGAACATTTAAGATCATTTGATCTGAAGTGAGCGCCTTAGGGCTCTTACCCTCTGGTTGTGTATGTTAAGAACAAAAGCAACTTCTGATGGCCATTTTGAAGGTGTATTTTATTAATTTCAGTGGTACACCAGAACATAGAATTGAATACATTAAATAACAATAATGATTTATTATACAAAGTGAAGTGGGGTATACTGGAATCACCATGGATGTCTGTCTTTTGGGAGACCCAAACTTGTCAGGAGGGGTTCTCCTTCTTTTTTCAACATTAAACATTCAAAGTTGCTGGCATTTCTTCTCATAATATGGGATTGTGAATGTGCTTTTTTATGTCCACCAGTATATACTGGGGGACATATTGTTTTTGCCCTGTCTGTTGGTTGGTTGGTCTGTTTGCNACATTTTGAGTGGTGAAGGGTCACGGTCAAGTTCATCCTTCAAGGTCAAACGTCATATAGGTGGACATAGTGTTTCACAAACACATCTTGTTTATCATCCTAAATTAAAGATTACTAAAGTCAAGCCTCTTTTTTAACTGAGACATTCTCAAGCATCATACTTATTTGAATACTCTTTAAGCAAAATATGTTTTCTTAAACCACATGGTCCACTGGCGTTATATTTGGAATGCATCATCAATCAGTAGTCCTGTACATAAGGCGTCAGGGGTATTCTTTGATCTAGTTTTAACCCTTTGAGTGCTGGAACCGGATTTTGAAGTTTTTGCAAACAGTTTGGATCCTGATGAGACGCCACAGAACGTGGCGTCTCATCAGGATCCAAACTGTTTGCTATTCTGATAGTATTCTTTGAAAAAAATCTAAGAAAATGCTTATTTTAGAAATTCAGCAGACGACATTTTAGCAGACAACAAATTTCCCAGCATGCAAAGGGTTAAACAGATGCAATGAATGCATTGAATACTTTGTTGTTGTTTTCTAGAAGACAACCGATCCTGACAACCCATTTCACGACCTTACGAAATGCGTCTTACAAAATGCCCCAACAATAAAGTCACTATCTGAAATTGTAATTGAAGAAGATACAGACATGCCTGAAATCAGCACATCTCATACACATGTTGATTGTGATAAAAAAACTGTGAACTCACCAAAAAACTGTGAAAATCTAATTGAAGAAAAGGTTGGGGCTGGAGATGCCTGTCATCCTTCAAAATACTACATTATGAAGACAGATTCCAAGAAGGATTTTTCTGGCCAAAGTTTCATAGGGTTTTCAAAAGAGGATGAACATGTCGTAACTACGGTTACAGAATTTGAAAACGGAAAAAGGAAGCTTTTTAATCAACGTGGGAATGATAATCTGCAGATGGGGATAGGGCTTCCTTCTAACATGGTTGCAAGGTTTGACAAGGTGGATGGAGTGAAAGGTCGTGGGCTACACAATTATTCAGAGCGTTCCAATAAGAAGTTCAAAAGTGGTTACAGAAATGTGGATCTGATGCAGAGGGTCTCAAAACAGGACAAAAAAGTCAAGAAAAAGATAAAAGGAAAGAAAAACCACTGGTAGTTTGCAATCATTTGCATTTTATTATCAGCTCACCTGAGCAAAAAGTACTCAATGGTAGGGTATTGTTGTCAGTCATCATCTGGTGTTCATTGTTTATTGTCATGTTTTAACTTTTTACTTTAAATTATTTCTTCTCTGAAACCATACACATGGTCGATTATGACCAGACTTGGCTGGAATGTTCCTGAGTAGTTGTTGTTTGTCAAAGTTAATTCCTGCATTTCCAATGAATAATTTACGCACGTTTTAGACAGTAGCAAATCTTTTTGTCAGGAACCATTTATAATACATGGTTTCCAGGGGACGAAATTATAAAGAAAACTTTGAAAATCTTCTTTTCAGAAAGTGATAATCTGACATGACAGACAATTCACTTAATATTCGTTGACAAAGCCGCATGCCAGGGTTTTAGCAACATCACCAAACCAGTCCCAATTATTGTTTAACTCAGGTAAACGCATAGGGCTATCAAACAGCTGTCTTGTTTCAACAGTGGTTTTGTTATGTGACCATATTAAAACACTCTTATCTGAAATGAATTTGGTTTAAGCTTTTCTTTATAGAATCCATTGAAGTTAAGTAGAATTCCTTAATCTTCATACACAATATCTTAAATATACCAAGCACACTGATTTTGTTTTAACACAGGTAGTTAATATATATATTAAGGTTGCCGTGGCGTAGTGGATATGGTTTTCGCCTAGCGAATGGGAGGTCACGGGTTTGATCCCCACTGTGGGAGCGTTCTTAAGATCTCCCCATAGACACCATGTACTGGTTCTAGTCCCAGGAAAAGGACTCGAGAGCGTTTCAAATAAGCCTTAGGCTTTCGATGCAATCATGCTAAAATAAATAGGTTTTAATTAATATAATAGTGTTCTGTAGGCAGTTAATGACAGTGCGATATAAATGGATTCATGTAGTTACAAAAGATGGTAAATTAAGGACGTATGCGGCAGTTTCAAAGCAAATTTTCTTACACCAAGAATTTGATAATTTTTGGTATATAGCTAGAACCATCTGTTGTGGATAGAAAAATAAAATGAAAATCATGGGTCACCAGTGTTGTTATTTTTTTATTCGCACTTAAACAACATACATATTTTAGCATAAGTTTAAATTTAAAAAAGGGAAACACACACAAAAAGAGTAAATTAGTGAAAAAACTGTCGAAAAAACTACTATCGCTCTCTGTTTATATAATACTGATATAACCTAACTGCAAATTCATAAACAAAAACATTAATTGATTTTCAGGGCATTAATTTATCAAAAACAACAACAACATAATTTCACATATGAAAATCAATTCTATGCATTTTACTTTTTTATTATTAAAGTGTTTCCCACACCTAGATTTTGTCCAAACTGACCCAAATGTTTCATTGTTTATTACTTTATACAAATATTAAAAGAAAAACATAGGTCACCAGGGTCGTTTGTTAACAACCGACGTTTATCGGCATGTAGTAAAATACAATTTAAAACAATCAAAACAATGTACATAATTAAGTTCAAAACAAATTCTAGTACATGTATGTCAAAGCAAAAGTAGAGTTAGATTTAAATTAAACACAAAACATGTGTATCCGGATTCGTAAAAGTAGGTTAAAGCTGCATCCAAAACAAGATGTGAGCAAAACATTTAAAGGGGCATATCAACGATATTAATTGTAATTCTTAACATGACTTGACCATTGTTAGGCTGTATGCCAATGTAAAAAGAAGATTTACATTTAAATGAAGACCCAAATAATTAATAATATGTATCGAGATCAGTAACATTAGGCAGTATCCAACTAAAAACAATATGTATATAATACACTTAAAGGGGTACATCAACGGTATTAATTGTAATTCTTTACATGACTTGACCAATTCAAGGCACTCCATTGTTATGCATAAATGTATCTTTTAGCAGTTATATATTATTGGAATTGGTAAGAAAATGTATACGCAAATCAATATAAACACACGGTAAATGTATGATATAACCATACCATCGGTATCTTTCATAAGTTTTGTTGGAAATTATAATAACCTATTAGTTTTTGATACGCCACTATAATGTAATAATACTGAAATCAATCTTGATTTTTTCATGTTTACATTGACTGACATTTTGTTTTAAGTAAATCATACATTTTTAGGACGTTTTGATAATGTTTGATTTTTTTTTGTTACTCATAGAAGTATATATGTGTGGGTAGTTTGCTACAGCTTTCTTTAGCCGGTATCAAAATGAAAACAAATCAAGGATCGACAGTGTTGCATATTTTTCAATAAATATTACGACTGTTTCAATGTGTGTGTTCACGTCTTAAATATGCCATACAT
>VMBQ01004182.1:13786-54858 GCA_007657795.1 Dreissena rostriformis | reverse complement strand
TATGGGCCTTATCAATTTCCTGCATGCTACACGTGGTTGCATGGCGCGTCTTTATTAGTTCAACTTGTCATTAACTATAAAGAAATAGTTAACAATATTTAAGTATAATGGTTTAGATGCAGAGAAAACGTTCGTTTTCTTTGATGTGACTTGTGTTTTATAAATGTTTTGCACATGCGGTACTCGCATATTTTTAAATGCATTGCTTAACGATCGGACATACTGTAATTATCTTGTTGTTCATCTTTTTTTACTTCAATGGCTAACGAATAATAAACAAAACATTTGTTTTCTAATCAAATTTATCAGAGTAAAATATGATATGCGAACGAAAAACACAATAATATTCGCGTGTATCCTGTTGCACGTCGAGCAAGATGCAACCCCACCCGCACTTTAACCAGAAGTATTAGAGCGTCGTGAATAAATGATATTCATTCATCATTGATTCTGTGTAATAAACTATATCAAACAACACCGAATGAAACTTGATTTACTTAATAAATGTGTGAGAAATTAAAATAAAAAAGAATTGATAATAATTGTCTTAATGCGCAGGAAAGCTATTCTTTTTTATAAGTCTTAGTTTCGACACAAACATTTCCAATTATGAGGATGTATCGCCAATTTTCCCGTATTAAGACTATTTGCGTGGTCTTAGAGATGATGGTCGATTCTTATTGTGAAGTTTATAGGACACATATTGTTAAATAATTTTTCTTTGCTTCATAATAGTCGATTTGTTGGTGTTATTCCAATTTGATATCCATCCCGTTTTGATTCGAATATCCGTAAAAGCATACACTTATTGCGTAACCGGTGTTAAAGTATCCGAAAACGCATACACTTATTGCGCAACCGGTGTTACAGTGAAAACAAATTTGCGTGAAACGAAACTGCCGCGTACGTCCTTAATTAAATACAGCTTCATTTAAATTTCTGAAATGGGCTTTTTCGTGTCGCTTTCCTGGGTAATGTGTGGAAGTAGTAGAAATAGTAGAACTATTGACGATTTCACTTGTCGAATAAAGTTAATAATAACGATATTTCACTTTCAGTCAAATGGTTAATTCGTAATTGATTTCATGAAAGCATCGATCAGTTTGTACTTCAAAAGGTATGTACTGTAATGTACTGTAATAAACTAATTCATAATCTTTTTCTCACTCCTTTAATGAAAAATTGAGGCACCATACAATTATTAGAAATGCAGATTAAGACTCTACATATGATCGGTGTGTGCTGGCAATTCCGCAAAATCGTTTGGTCATAGCACGCCGAGAGATAACAATTTGGTCTTTCGATAATGAGCAGACAACGAAGATGGCCACCGCATCCATAGCCGGTCAAACTACCATCTGTATATCCTCGCAAAGTGGGAGGCATGAAGCATTTCACTTGTCCGTTTGACTGTCCCTATACGAATATAAACTTTGATGTACAAGACATTAGTTAAAACCTGCTAGGTGCTACCATAATGTTGGTGACACAAATGCTCCTCAATGCACTTGTCTATTCGTCATGGAATCGTGTCCTTACTTTAACTCATCGATGTATTAGGCAGAATTGAACGTTTCCGTTGTCTCAAATGGCCATGTGGAGACGACGTGTCGTGTGCATCATCCTTGTCAAAAGCTCAATAATACAAGGTCAGACTTAAGGTCCGTACTCATGGTAACTTTGAATTCTGTATTTATATCTTGTCCGTACTGTAACTTGTCACCATAAGGAGACGGCATGTCACGTGTCCCGAGCTCAAAGGTCAAGGTCATACTTAAAGATCAAATTTCCATATCCAGGGCATAATTCAACCATCAGTGACCATACATTGGTCGTGAGTCCATACGTGTCAGTAGTATCAATTTAAGCGATTAATGAAATTGCTTTGTTCATACATATTGCAACGTTGCAGAGTATAAATTTCGTCATGACTATTTCCCCTGTTATATTTAGAATGTGTTGCTGTCCTCAACCCTTCTATCTGTCCCGGTTTGGGAAGCCCTGTCGGGAGTTTAAATTCATGCTGGGAAAGCTCTCTGGGTCTCTAGAGGCACTCAAACCACTACTCCACGTTAAAGACTCAGCCGTGTGGTAAAAGGCTTCGATCTTATTACAGCACTATAGACAATTTTGACATTGTTCGCGTTGATAGTTTATTATTTGTGTGCGATTACATGTGTTAATGACCGACATACATAATTGAATTGATGATTACAAAACGATGTCATTGCGCGAGCAAAGGCACTTTGTCATAAGAGTCACATTACACTAAAGATTAATTTACATACTTAAATGCGTTTTTTTAAACAGGATCATTACATAAAACCAGTGATCATAATATAAACAAGCAAATTCGTTGAATTGATATCCCCCGCTAATTTCAATATTGTGTGACAGACGGACGGACAACGCCAATTTTATATCCTTTCCTCTTTGGCGGGGGATAACAAGATGTAAGACAAACAATAAAGGTCTTTAAAAACGACAAACGGCGTTGAACTAAATATTGAGATTACAGTTTGCACTGAAACGATACATGAAGAACAAAAATGTTCAGTGACGTGGCTGTCATATCTCCAGAATGTTGAGTGGCAACTTGTAAAGCATCTCGGATCCTAGGTATTTTAACTACCCTTAGAAAACTTATCTGACCCAATCTATATTTGACATTATCTCAGACATAAATATCTGTTCCGGGGAAAAACGACCATATAGAACTTACAAACCCATGTTCACACCACTGGAAACATTTATTGTAAGTAATATCAGGGCTCGCGCTGTCGTTCGCCATTTGAGCCATTTGCGAAAATTTTGAGAATTTGGCTCAAGAAAAATCTGATTTGCGAAAATGCTAAAATCTCGTCAAATTGCATTGAAAACAGCCGCCATTTTATTCCGAAACTGGTTTTCTATATTTTTCTCTTTGTTTCAATGAAAGTGTTTGCAATTTGAACAGTGAACGAAAACCAGTCTGCACCTGTATCGAGACATCGCTTGACCTATCTGTTGCCAGGGACCCAACTTACATCATCATATCTGTTGCCAGGGACCCAACTTACGTCATCATATCTGTTGCCAGGGACCCAACTTACATTATCATATCTGTTGCCAAGGACCCAACTTACATTATCATATCTGCAGCTCAACTTACATCATCACATCTGTTGCCCAACTTACATCATCATATCTGTTGCCAGGGACCCAACTTACATCATCATATCTGCTGCTCAACTTACATCATCATTTCTGTTGCTCAACATACATCATCATATCTGTTGCCAGGGACCCAACTTACATCATCATATCTGTTGCTCAACTTACATCATCATATCTGTGGCTCAACTTACATCATCATATCTGTTGCTCAACTATAATCATCATATCTGTCGCCAGGGACCCAACTTACATCATAATATCTGTTGCTCAACTTACATCATCATATCTGTTGCTCAACTTACATCATCATATCTGTTGCCAGGGACCCAACTTACATCATCATATCTGTGGCCCAACTTACATCATCATATCTGTTGCTCAACTTACATCATCATATCTGTTGTCAGGGACCCAACTTACATCATCATATCTGTTGCTCAACTGACATCATCATATCTGTTGCTCAGCTGTTGCGAGGGAAGTTGATCTTGGTGACCTTGTCCTTCATGTGGATGGTGAGGCCCCGTATGTTGGGCAGCATGTACCGGTAGTCGCGGAAGTCCGCCAGCAGGTTTATGATCGTGTGACTGATCTCATAGAACACAGGCTTGCGGTTCCTTGTGCTGATCAGCTGGCAAGGATAGTCTGCAAGACAATGGATTTAGTAGAATGTATCCTGTGTTAAGTATTTTTGACAATTGACTTTGAACTTCCTGTTTATTTCATTACCAGTGCTAAGATAGATATAGTTAAATTTTGTGAAAGCTGCCAAAGCATGATAAGATATTCAGTAATTGTCACACTTATCTGTTTCATGCTTTTATGAAGACAAAAAACTGAAACAAGAGTTCCGCGGTCGGAGACATATGCCCCCCAAACAGGACCTTGATTTTCACACTTATGGTGACAGTGACCTTGACTTTTGACCTAGTGACCCCAATTTCAATAGGGGTCATCTACTTTCCAATGCCAATGGACATGTGAAGTATGAAGTGAATTTGTCAATTCGTTGACAAGTTATTTTTTTTTTTTTTCCAACACATTTTATTTCCAATTGCAAACAAGTACATATACAATATAAATTGTAACAATAATGATTTGCAATACGACACAACAAAAAGAACATGCATATAATGCAATACCAACTCGTATCTTATGTTATGTAAAGTAGTAGTCACCAACAGACAAAACATAACTCGTATCTTATGTTATGTAAAGTAGCTGTCAACAACAGACAAAAAACATATAAGTTAGTGAAGTCTCTTGAAAACTTTACAATTACTAGTATATGAAGTTGTGTGTTGGAAAGAAAGAAAGAAAAACATGTACAAAGTACATAAAGAGGAAAAAAAAAAACAAAATCTTCCAGTTTGAAAGATCAACCAAGAATGTGTACACTGTTATAATTAACGGATGAAAAAAACAACATAGAGAAGCAAAAGTAGGTACATATATATCACAAAGTACATAATAAGGAAAATAAACAACATCGTTCAGTGTGAAAAGACAAAAAAGAATGTGTACATTGTAATAACATATGAGAAAGGCACAGAGAAGCAATAATAGTTGCATATAATTATAGTATATAGTATATACGTCCTACATTTTATTTGAATAGCGGTACACTTTAAATAGTATTTGTAAACAGTGCTTTAAACTACAACAATCATCAAACTTAAATTCTAAGTTGTGAGAACATAGCATTAAACTGTTCCCACTCACTGTCAAAGGAGTCTAACTTATTTTGTGAAATTGATATTTTTCTCAAGTTATCATACTCATACTTAGTGTATATCTTTGCTCCTGTTATGCTTGGAATGCATTTATTCATTTTACACTTATACAAGTATAACTTAATAAACAGAATAACAATATTTAAGGCTTTAGCAGAATTACTTGAATATCCAAGTAGAAAGATGGTCATGTTAATAAAAGGGAAATATTGTTCTGGTAACATTTCATCAATAACTGCTTTAGAAATCTGACACTCCCAGAATAGATGTTCTAAATTTTCATCACTTTGTTTGCAAAATGAACATAATGGGTCATCAGTAATTTTCATTTTATTCAAAAGACTATTTGTTCCCAATATCCTGTGAATTAACCTATATTGGAACCACTGAACCTTTACATCACTAGTTATTAAAAAGGGTAGCTCAAATAAACATTGCCATTCTTTTTCATTAATAATAGTATTGAGTTTTGTACACCATTTTGCTTTAACTGGTGGTTGTTCATTATTTTTATTTAGAATGGTGTACAGTCTTTTTGCACCGGGTTCGTTTTTCAGTACAAGTTGAAATAATGGGGGCAAAAAGGGTTTAATAATTTGCTGGTTAGAGCAAGATAAACAATATTTTTTCACAAATTTATCGATTGCTCTTGTCACTCCTGCGTAATGAATGAAATTTATGTTCAATTTGTACATTCTATTTAATTCACCAAGAGATATAAAGGTTCCATTTTTGAATATATCACCTATACAATGAATTCCAGCCTCAAACCAAGATTTAAAGAAAAAACTTTTATTTCCTATCATTATATTTGGATTATAAAAAAGTGGATAATACAAGAAATCTTCTGTGTTTACTTCTAATTTACCACAATAAAGTGAGAAGCTTTTTAAAACATCTACCCAAAAAGGGTTAGAAATTCTGTTAGACATATTTAAAGCATAATGATAGCTGCAATTGAAGAGTTTATATGTATCAAAATAGAGTTTTGAAATTTCTATCCAATTTCCCTTGAAGGATTGAATTTTTTTAAGCCATGTTAGTTTCAATGCTGTAATAAAAGCATCCAAATTTATCATTTTTAATCCTCCTTCATTATATTCCTTTACTATTGTTGAAAACTTAATTTTACTATGCCCGTCCCAAATAAAGTTCATAATAGAAGATTTTATTGAATTTAAAATAGTATCATATGGGTTAGGCAATGATATGAACAAGTGATTGAATAATGAAACAATAAGTGTTTTTACAATTACAATCTTTCCGATTGGTGTTAGAATTCTTCTTTTCCAGTTTTTCAGGATATTTTCCATTTTGACAATTTTTTCATCATAATTGATTTTAACCATTTTTGATAGGTCAACATGGAAATTTATTCCTAACATTTTAAAGCTGTGTTGCATCCAATTAAGTTTCCATTTTGTTTTTATGGTGTAACAACTATATTTGTTTTTTCCAATCCATACAACATTTGTTTTATCAAAATTTACATTAAGACCTGATATATTTGAAAAATCCTGTATAGCAGTAAGAGTTTCATTTAATGATTGTTCAGTACCGTCTAATAAAATTGTAGTATCATCCGCAAATTGGGACAATTTATGTTCAATTCCATGTATTGTTATACCTTTTATATTTTTGTTATCTCTCAATACAAGTGACAAAACTTCTGCGCAGAGGATGAAAATATAACATGAGAGAGGATCTCCTTGTCTGCAGCCCCTTTCAATAGGGAAAAAGTTAGATAAGTAGCCGCACTGAGAAACAGCTGATTTAGAGTCTTTATATAGAACATGGAACCAACGCTTTATGTCTGAACCAAAATTAAAAAAAGAAAGTGTATTTTTTTACGAAGGACCATGACAAAGAATCGAACGCCTTTTCAAAGTCTATTAGGAGAAGTAAACCCGGAATCTCATTTTCTTCGGTATAATGCATAATGTCATAAATTAACCTTGTATTTTCCCCTATGTATCTCCCTTTAATGAAACCTGTTTGGTCATTATGAATTAACTTATCCATAAAGAGTTTAAATCTGTTAGCTATTACTCCAGAGGCAATTTTATAAACAGTATTTAAAAGAGTAATTGGGCGCCAATTCTGTATAGACAGCTTAGATTTATCACCTTTTGGAATACAGGTGATGATACCTTGTGTTTGTGTAATAGATAAACTTCCACAATTGAAAGCTTCATTTAAGGATCTGACAACAAAAGTACCAATTCTTGTCCAGAACATTTTATAAAAATCTGCATTGAAGCCAGAACTGCCAGGGCTTTTATTTTTTTACATATTTTTTAACACTGTTGAAGCTTCTTCTTAAGTTATGATGCCTTCAATTGAAATGGACTCATCTTGGTTTAATTTTGGACAGTTTATTTGTTTTACATAGTTATTAAAGTCTTCACTACTACATTCATTTTTTTTTGCTTATAAAGAGACTCATAGTAAGATGCTATTGTATCAAGGATAATCTTTTGGTCAGTTATTTCATTACCTTCTTCATTTTTTAATTTATATATTGTTTTGGCTATTGCATTGTGTTTTTCTAGGCTGCAGAAATATTTAGATGGCTTTTCACCTTGTAAAGTCCATTGAACTTTGGATCTTAGCATACTTTCTTTTAAATTTACATTCTGAATATTATTTATTTTAGTTTTTAAACGTTCTAGTTCTGTCAAGTTTTCTTCTGAAAAGTTTTCTTCCAGCTCTTTTATTCTTGTCAGTAATTTGCTTTCTGTTAGTTTACTTTCCTTTTTTTATAAGAACCATATGAAATAGATTTGCCCCTTAATTCCATGAGCAGAGTTTCTAAAAAAAGTTGATCAGTTATTGTAAACTGTAATTCACAGTTTGGAATTTCCTTTATATTTTGATAATTATAAATGGGTAGAGCATATTGAAGTTTAATATCATAATTTGTTTTGTTTATTTCCTGTACATATTCAATGTCTGACAGCAGAGAGTTATTATGTTTCCAAAGACCAGGTTTATGAACAAAATTGCTAAAAGTTAAATTTAAAGTAATGACTGAGTGATCAGATTGAAGACTTGGTAGAATTTCAGTTGATTTAAAGTGTTGCAAGAAGTCTGACGTGATCAAAAATAGATCAAGCCTAGCCTGTTGTATTGGGCGTGTTTTACGCCAAGTAAATATTTTTTTGACTCGTTTTGCTGTCGAAAGGGATCTACTAGATTGTAGCATTTAATTAATTCTAAGACTTTATTTCGAGCCTTAGGGTTGTTAATATTTTTGTAATTATAGTAATCTAGTATAGGGTCTTGAACAAAGTTAAAATCCCCACATATAATAAAGGCCTCATTTTCAAGTCTATCAAGAACTTCAAAGATATTTGTAAAAAAAAAAGGAGAGTCAGTATTTGGTCCATATATAGTAAGCATTGTAAAGCGATATCCATTCACAGACATGTCAAGTGCAATAAAATTACCATCAGAATCAGCAACAGAGTTGTGTACTTTATGGTCTGTGTTATTAGATATGAAAATAGCTGTTCCCCTAGCATTAGATGAAAAATAGCTTAAAAAGCATTCAGATCCCCATTCTGAATAAATAGCATTATACATATCAGGGGTGAAATGTGTGTCCTGCAGACAGTATATATTAGCATGTAATTCTTTTAAGTAATTAAAAACTCTTAGCCTCTTAAATTTCCCATTTATTCCTCTGCAGTTTAAAGAGACAATTTTTAGATCACTTGTCATTTGTAAAGAGAAAGTTTAGTAATACAAAATTGACTTCCCATGCCTTTAAACTATGATAACACATAAGAACATTGATTTTTCTGGAAATATGAAAACACCTACAAAAACAAGGTACACAATACATTATATATTCGTTCAAACAAACAAGAAGGCATACAAACAGAGCAACTATAAAAAGCAACATGTGAACAAAAACACAAGCCAATGTGCTTATGCATAATACTCATGTATATAATTATACAACACAAATTGTGCACACACAAAAAAAAACACAAGCCAATGAGCTTATGAATGATACTCATGTATATAACTATACAACATAACATGTGAACAAAAAAACATTAGTCAATGAGCTTATAAATAATACTCATGTATATAAATGTACAACATAAGATTTGGAGAAAAGCACAAGCCAATGAGGTTATGAACAATACACATGTATATAATCATACAACATAACATGTGAACAAAAAAAAACAACAAGCCAATGAGCTTATGAATGATACTCATGTATATAACTATACAACATAACATGTGAATAAAAAGCACAAGCCAATAAGCTTATGAATGATACTCCTGTGTGTTATCAATAGGTTGTAAATAAGTATGTCACTTAGTATGCAAAGAGCATAACACAATTTCTGGGTAGAGTTTGAGAACACAAAGCCGGTGTAAGATATATTTAACATCTCCGTATTACAACCCAGAGATTGAGGGAAAAAATCAAACACACAAACAATAATTTTCCATATCTGTAAAAGTTCTTAGTTACCTCATTAAAAAAGAACTAACTAACTACACTATGTGTCTATGGGCTTGTATCTCAGATAGTATATTGTTATGTATTTTTATATAACACTTAATATCAAGGATTCAAGGTACCTTTAAGTTATGATTTAAAAAAGTATGTTTACAAGGCATCTCTTAGTTCATAGATAGATAAAAAAAGAACAGCAGCTTTTTATTGTATGCAACCCTTTTTTACATTACAGATCTGCTAATTAAGAGCATCTTGAAATTATTCATGAAAACCACACATGAAACAATTGAACAATTTGAGGAATCCCATGCATTTGTCAAGATTATTTAGCAATTACAATAACAATTGTATACAATATTCTTTTTGTTATGCTTAGTCAGGGATACATGTACATGTATATAGTCATGACAGTTTTTACAATATGGCCATTTGTATTCATTTAGTAATTAATTTACCCCAAAGAGGATCACCTATTTATTTAAATAGGTGATCTATGGGGAAATGTATATATATCAGTGTTTCATTCACATGAAACAGAATTGAAATTATGTTAACAACACATTGAATTGAGAAGAAAACAAGTACATTATTATTAAGAAACAAGTATTTTCATGCACACTTATGAATGAATAAACCCATATGCGACCACCTATGCGAAAGCAAAACCATAGATGATCCGTAGGGATAAGATCTATAGTGTGTATATCATTGTATAGTAGTAATTAATTAATTATTTATTAATTAAAGACAAGCAGTTGAGAAAAGCATTTGAAAAAAGTTAACAACTATTTGAGTGCTTCTAATCATCTGTTTTAGGTTAACAAATGTTGATAAGACTTACAAGTACTTGGTTAAGTTATTTAAAGTATATATTACTAACAGGTCTTTTGAGCATAATGGCATAAGGGTAGCTATAAGGCAAGATACACAAGATAACATCAACATCATTCATACAAAAGTTGATCACAGCTAGTTAGCATACAGTAACAGTTTTATATTCTAAGCCCATGAAAGGCTACTCTCTGCATTATAACATTGTTAGGTCAATAGTGGAAAAACCTGTTCTATAAATAGGTTGTAAACAGAGGGACACTAATTTTCATGGATCATGAGTTTTAAGTCAATAGTGGTAAATTCCTGTTCTATAAATAGAATGTAAAACAGACAGTGGGGCAGTGGACAGTTCACGAGACACTGCGCTTGAATAACGCTTACAAAACCTATTCAGTTTGAGTGATGTAAAAAGATAAAGGAGAGGTTTACTGCAATAGATATAGGGAGTAAAAAATTAACAATTAACAAATAGCAGTGTATACATGTATAGACTTGACTAACTGCGAAGCTCGATACACGTATCAGACTTAATAGTATTTATTTCATATACGATAATACTGTTAAACATGGTATTAATTTTGTGAGATGACATAACGTATGTTATCAAATCAAATTATATATTATTTTATATATTATTTATTATATAATGTTTTCAAATAAAATTATATATTATTTTTATATATTATGTATTATATGATATGTTCTATGTACAAAATGCATAATCAACTTATTTTATACATAATGATCGAGTAGAAAGTAAAACAACAAAAAAAACATACTGCACCTCACCGGATCAGCAGCGGGATGTCAGATCGATGCAGTGATCGCACTCAGGCGAGGGAATATGCGCTAATTACGCTTGCCACGGAAATCACCGATCACTGTGTCAATATTATCATAAAGGTCAAATTTAATGCGCTCGTGTCGTTTGGTTAGCGCGAACACAGAGCCGTTGAAGAACCACGTTGATTCGATGTCCTTGTGGAGTTGAAGTCGGCTCATCAGTCCTGTATTAAGGGCGGTGACGTCATCCACCAGGCGGTGGCCAGCGTTCTTCATCTCTTTTCGCTTTCTCATCACTGTGCTTTTATCGTCATTATTTCTCAATTTTATGAGAACAGGTCTTGTCTGCCCCTTTTTACTAGGGATTCGATGAATAGCAACAATCTGTTCTGGCTTGATTTCAATATTTTGTTGTTGAAATAAAGTTGTTATTTTTTCGGAGAGAGCTGTTATGTTTTCGTCTTGGTCCTCTTTAACGTCCATAACTTTAATATTGTTTTTTCTTGAGTACTGCTCATTATGATTGGATCTCTTGCTGTTTTCTTCATTTAACCGTGTATTGTTATTTATTCGATCATTTATACTTTCTATGGCTGTTTTGTGTTCTTTTATCAGTTCAGCTTGTTTTTCTCGTAGAGTTTCGTTTTCAAATTGTAAGCTTTTTATTTGGTCGGCGAATTCTTTGGTTATTTCCTTCAAGCTATTTTCTGTGATTTTAATAAGTTTATTTTCAAGTTCAAGTTGAATATTTTGTTTCATTTTCGTAAGGAATTCTTCATTTCGTTTTTCCATTTCTTTCATTATTTTGGTTACTGTGCTTGTTATTAAGTTTTCAATGTCCTCTTTTTTAAGCATCTGTTCACGCAGACCTGTTAGTGTCAGTTCCATGGTGTCCAACTGCAGTTTTATGGTGGAGCTGTCGTTGATGCTATCGTTGCTGACCTCTGAATTGTTGCGTTTACCGGTAGGCCGATCGCTTCCTTTTGCAGCCATTTTACCTGCTGGCTGGTATTTAGATGATTTTGCAGAGTCTTTAGCACTCATAGCACTCATAGACAATATGGACAGGTTTGGTATTTACATATGTTCAGGTGTATTTAGAGTTTATTTTGTATGTACCGTTAGTATTGACAGGTAAAAGCTGACATTACTATCAATTAGCTACAATTCAAATCCTTGCTGCTTGAGCAAACACAGTCTATCCTCAGTAATCCTCAATTATCTACCAGCTTATCCAATAATTGATCCAATAATTGATCCAACATGTTCCATATCACTTACGATGAAAAGGAAAGTTTATTTTTAGCTCAGTATTCCAGTATTCAAACAAAAGANCATTTCATCAATACCTGCTTTAGAAATCTGACACTCACAGAATAGATGTTCTAAATTTTCATCACTTATTAAAAAGGGTAGCTCAAATAAACATTGCCATTCTTTTTCATTAATAATAGTATTGAGTTTTGTACACCATTTTGCTTTAACTGGTGGTTGTTCATTATTTTTATTTAGAATGGTGTACAGTCTTTTTGCACCGGGTTCGTTTTTCAGTACAAGTTGAAATAATGGGGGCAAAAAGGGTTTAATAATTTGCTGGTTAGAGCAAGATAAACAATATTTTTTCACAAATTTATCGATTGCTCTTGTCACTCCTGCGTTGACAAGTTATTGATCGGAAACAATTTTCACACTTATTATGACAGTGACCTTGACCTTTGATCTAGTGACCTCAATTTCAATAGGGGTCATCTACTGACCAAGTCCAATGCACATGTGAAGTATCAAGCAAATCGGTCAATCCGTTCACAAGTTATTGATATGAAACGAACTGATCTACCGACAGACCGACCGACAGACCGACCGACCAACATCCAGCACAACAATATACACCCTCTTTTTCGAAGGGGGGCATAAAAACGGTTGAAAAAAAGGTTAGAAATGGTTTAATGCTGACAGTTTGCGTCAAGGCCGTTTCTATTTCAAACTTGCATTGAAGGTATTAAATACACACACATGATACAATTATACCACAGAAGAATAGCTTTCACAATAAGTTTTTTTCCAAATTCTTAAATAAATATATCAGAGTGAAGACAAACCTTGAAGGAAGTCATACTGTTCTAGCAAGTGACAGAGCCTCTTATTTACGACAAATGTGTATAAAGCTACTTTGAAATCCTTAATATTATGGTGAAGTCATAAAGCTGACAGGCCCCATTTTGACAAACAACTTTTGCAGTTTCACCTCTACCCTCACAATACGACCCTGACATTGAAAGCAGCTACATATATATGATTATCTACTTTGATATCATTCCATCATAGGGAAAGTAAAAATGCTGACAATACAGGGTTGCATTTTGACCTTTGGTCGAATAATTACCCGACCTATATATCAAGCTAGCAACATAGGCTTACATTTGAACCAAGTTTGAAATCCTTGAATTCATAGCTTCATGAGACAGCTTCAAGACTTGGGACAGACCATTGATACTACTCAACTGACAGGCAGGCAGGCAGGCAGGCTGGCAGGCAGGCAGGCAGGCAGGCAGGCAGGCAGGCAGGCAGGCAAGCAGGCAGGCATAGGAGTAATTCCTATAAAGCCCCCACTACCACTGGGGGCTATATAGAATTAAAGTATATATTTTGCTCTGCAGATATGGCACAAATTTGATCTTAAATCTTGCATTTTATTGACTACCAAGCACATATATCAGAGAGTTTAAAAAAACTCAAATATTAAAATTACATAAATGCCAATATGTATTTACCAGCAGGAGGCTTGTATGCGTGTAGCTTTTCTGTTCGGCCCAGCCAATTGAATTGAGGCGAGGGCTCAAGAAGAACAGACAGAAGTGGTGGGACGCAGACTCGGTTCCCTCCAGCCTCAGGTACAGCCTACCCTCCATGTTCTCCAGGATCTGTACCACCCAGACCTTGTGTGGACACAGAACATCCTGCATCTCCAACTGCATATCTGCCCACAGCTGGTCTATAGGGCTGCAACTGCTCTTCTGGAACCAGTTGTCAAGCATTAAACCTTTGGGTTAATTTACCACTTTTTTTTAAGTTTTGAAACAAAGTTCTCTTTCCCTATTGCTGGCATTAACTCCACAATTTGAGCCTCGCTCTGGGAAAGAGTGTTAAATGCAAATAAATATACTTTTTCATCAACCCATTTGGTCATTTCAAAACATTTACTTTCACAAACAAGTGATGTGTTTGAGAAACACTATGCCCCCTTTTGAGTGATTTTGACCCATATATTTGACCTTTGACCTTGAAGGATGACCTTGACCTTTCACCACTCAAAATGTGCAGGCCCATGAAATACACATGCATGCCAAATATCAAGTTGCTATCTTCAATACTGCAAAAGTTATGACCAAGGTTTAAGTTTTGGGACAGAATGACACTGGGGCAGACAGACAGACAGGCCAAAAACAATATACCCCCTCTTTTTCAAAGAGGGGGGCATACAAACTGGGTGGCTATATATTTTGACTGACCTGAACCATTTTTACACTTTGCAGCTGATATCATACGAACAAATGTTTTGAGCAAATTTTGTGAAGATTGGGAATAAAATGTGACTTCTTGAGTGTTAACAAAGATGATGGGACATAAAGAACGGACCATGGCAATCACCAAAAGCTCACAAGCATTTTGTGGAATCACCTAAAAGTAACCATATATTAGCCTTGCTCTGGGAAAAGGGGGCTAAATATGTGCATAAAGTGTCGTCCCAGATTAGCCAGTGCAGTCAGCAGGTGTGGACTGCATGGGCTAATCTAGGACGACACTTTAAGCACATGCATTAAACCCCGTTTTCCCAGAGTGAGGCTAGTATCACTGTCTAGCTAAAGGAAGAAGTTACCTTGTTGAGCAGATAGGCCGGAGCAGTCTGGGCCCATGGTCACCGTCTCATTCATGAACTCGTGCCAGTCTGTCACAGTGTCTCGAATGTCTGAAATGGCAAGTAAGTTTACCAATATAAAAGGAGATAAATCACAAAGTTGAATTCACAACACTTACATATTATTTATCTTGCTTGCGGTTTATTTTCGTCATATTTTTTATTTGATACTCCTTCATTAGTTCTCGTCAGATTTGTTTGCTTATAAGTGCATATGTTTGTTATGCACAATAATTGGCTGTTTAACTAGTAATGCACCTATAGAAATTGTAAAATTATTGTAATCCATAATAGAGTACATTGATCGTTTACAATGTCATTTTGCATAATTGGTTTGTGTAAATTACACTGGAAGATTAATGGACAAGAAAAGGAAACACTCTTCTAATCGTTCTATGCTACTATATCCGTATATGTTGTAAAATTACTGAAAACTTACTTACTTAGTATTTTAAGTTACATGTTGAGGTCAAGACAAGTAACTTTTTGGTCAGGACAAGTAAAAACACCCGCACACACGCCACATAATGTGGTCATAGTAGTACAATACTTATTTGAAATTGCAAGAAAAACTTTCCTTTCCATAATTTATTTATTTTACAAATGGTTACGGTACACTAATTGTTGCCAATTTCCAAAAAACTTTTACCATATGAGCCTTGCTATTGGAAAATGAGGTTTAGTTTAAACCTATTTATTTACGCTCGATTGCATCGAAAGCCTAAGACTTATAGAAACGCTCTCGAGTCCGTTTCATGGGACTAGAACCAGTACTTGGTGTCTTTGGGGGAGATCGAAGGAAGGCTCACAGTGGGGTTAGAACCTGTGACCTCCCGATCGCTAGGCGGACACCATATCCACTAAAAATGCAACAGCGACCTCCTAAGCTTCAAAAGGGGGTTTGATGCATGTGCGTTAAGTGTTGTCCCAGATTAGCATGTGAAATCCACACAGGCTAATCAGGGATAACACTTTCCAATTTTATGTTGTTTTTTTTTTTAAGAAGTTTCTTCTTAGCAAAAATCCAGTTTAGGCAGAAAGTGTCTGAGGGAGGCTCATATATATCTGTACCTTCTGGTGGCTGAAGCCTCTTCCCATTCTCTGCACACCAGCCCAGGGGGTGTACCTCGGAGTTGGTTAGGTGATACCAGAACTCCCTGACCCCCTCTGCAAAACCCTCCCTGGGGTTACCCTCGTATCACAGTCGCAGCAGCAGTCCACAAGTCATCAAAACAGAGGCTACCCAAAATGCCTCAGTCTCGTCTGGCGTGTCTTTCAGTCGAACTTCTAATTTCATTCCCTTTACAAAGCCACTTTCCAAGCTATGCTCGACCTATGTGGATGACGTGTATGAAAGTAAGGTAAAGTTATTACAAAGTGTACACAACCAATAGAGAATACTGCATATTAAATTATGAAAACTCTCACTCCTTCTTGCAGTTTAAAGAAGATATTTAACATTTTCAGTTTTAAATTCTGTTTTTCAATCTGTTGATATACCAGTACACATCATTATATGCAACAGAAAATAACTACTTGGACAATTTTGAAAAAGGTGTCAGCCAAAAATAATTCCTGTACAGTTTGGTGAAAATCTGCAATGCAGTTTAGGAGATAATGCTTGAATTTAAAATCTTGGTGCAATACGGACAGAGCAAGATACATGTACATGATGCAAAAACAGTGTTCACAAAAGCTCACCTGTGACGAGCATAACAAGCTCAGGTGAGCTTCAAAGAATGAAATATAAGATAACATGTTTGAAGGCCGATGGAGGGACAGCAGAACTGCCAATGTGTTGTAAATACTTCTCCCAGATAAAGTCTGGCTCATCCTTCTCATTGAAAACAAACAGATAACCCGCGCTCTGAGAAAATGGGGCTTAATGCATGTGTGTAAAGTGTGGTCCCAGATTAGCATCTGCAGTTCGCACAGGCTAATCAGGGACAACACTTTCTGCCTTAATTGTATTTTATCTAAGAAGTAAAGTCCTTTAAACAAACAAGAGGGCCATGGGCCCTAAGGCGCTCACCTGAGAGCCAAAGGAACTAGACTATTCTGAAAAAATGCAAGCTGATTCATGAAGATTGGACCAAAAAAGTGACTTTTAACATGTTTTTTTTTATATTTTACCTAGTGACATTGTTTTTGAGCTCATATGACCCAGTTTCAATCTTTGGCAAGATTTAATTGGGACAATGTTATGACCAAGTTTCATGAAGATTGGCCAATAAATGTGGCTTATATAGCGTCATCAAGTTTTCACTATAGCCGTATAAGGAAAACTGTCCCGCCCCCCGGCGGCTATGTTTTTCAACAAACCATAAACATTTTCAAATTTTCAAACTTGCTGAGCTTTTGTTAGAACAAATGTTCTGATCAAGTTACATAAAGATTGGATAATAAATGTGACTTCTAGAGTGTTAACAAGGTTTTACTATAGCCATATAAGGCAAATGCCACACCCCCTTGTGGCCATCTTTTTAAATGGATCGAAACCATTTTCGAACTCAGCCCAGATATCATTAGTACAAATATTCTCACTAAGTTTCATGAGCATTGGACCAAAAATGTGACTTCTAGAGTGTTAACAAGGTTTACTATAGCCATATGAGGAAAACTGCCCTGCCCCCTGGCGGCCATGTTTTTCAACAGACCAGAACCATTTCAAACTCATCCAAGATATCATTAGAACAGATGTTCTGACAAAGTTTCACGAAGATTGGACAATAAATGTGAGTTTAAGAGTATTAACAAGGTTTAACTATACATGTAGCCATATAAGGAAAACTGCCATGCCCCCTGGAGGCCATGTTTTTCATCCAACCGGAATCATTTTCAAACTCGTCCAAGATATTATTGGGACACATGTTCTGACCAGGTTTCATGAAGATTAGACTTAAAATGTGACTTCTAGAGTGTTAACAAGGTTTTACGATAGCCATATAAGGAAAAGTGCCACGCCCCCTGGCGGCCATGTTTTTCAACCAACCGGAACCATATTCGAACTCGTCCAAGATATTATTGGGACACATGTTCTGACCATGTTTCATGAAGATTGGACAATAAATGTGGCCTCTAGAGTGTTAAAAAGGCAAATGTTGACGAAGCACGACGGAGACGCCCGACGGACAAAGGCGATCACAATCGCTCACCATGAGCACATTGTGCTCAGGTGAGCTAAAAATACAATAAAAACGGACTGTGCCATACCTGATAAGCCTGTGTGGATTGCACAGGCTAATCTGGGACGACACTTTACTCATATGCATTTAGCCCCGTTTTCATAGACCGTGGCTCAGAAACTGCTATATGGCAGATTAGGTTCACACAATTTTCTACCCTTTGTTCCGTGTACAATTCTTAATGAAATCATTAAACCAATAACAGCAAAGTTCATTGAAAAAGTTGCAAACAGGTGGTGATTGCTTGTCATATTTGCCTAAGTCGTTACCTTGTCATCTTTACTGTCATTGACTCAACTGATGGTTGATTTAAGGACTGAGTATTTTAAAGAGAAGTGTTAATTCATTGGTAATTAGTGTTGTGATCAATATTTTTGAAAACAAGGGCTGTTTGTAAAACATGCATGCCCCNAGAACCTTGAAACTTACACACATGGTAGCTATGAGCATATGTGCGACGGTGACGGTGACGGAATTTTGATCTGACCCCTGGGTCAAAAGTTATGGGTTAATAAATGGGTAAAATGGGTAAAAAAATCCTCATTTTACTAACAACATGCGACACACATGATAACTTTTGACCCAGGGGTCAGATCAAAATTCCAAATAGTGCACCGTCGCACATTATATATGCTCATAGCTACCATGTGTGTAAGTTTCAAGGTTCTAGTGCTAATAGTGTAGTAGGAGATAGAGGAGAATGGGGGTTGGAGTAGGGCCCAAAATTTTGTTTTAATATAACTTCTTCATTTATTCACCAATTCACGTGACGCCACTTTAATACTGAACATCTCTTATGTCAACACGGTCTATCTCAACCCAAACTGCCTTTTAATATAACATCTATGCGGCGTGGGGATACGCGTCGGCATCTGCTGCGGCATTTCTAGTAATTGATGCATTATTATCTAGTGACAACAGAAAATATACCGTGGTTTTCAAGGGCTCACATGAAACAGGAATCTTCAATGAATGCAAATGTAGAGCTTATACAGAGGAGACCAGTGCAGAGCTCCACATACATTTTAAGGGCAATTCTTAATTCTTATTCTTCCGATACAGCATTCCTTCTAAAAAGAAGATATAAAAGTGCTCAGTTGGGTGTTAATTTTGTTTAAAATTATTTTCATGGTACAGTTTGGTGAAAAACATATTTAAAACTATTGACATTTACTTATGATCTACAGTTTAATACTTGGCAAATATTATTAATTTATTTTTTGACAACTGCAAATGCTGATTAATATTTGAAGGTCCATATCATCCACCATAATCAGGTTTTTAATGTCCAGCCTGAGAGCCGAGATACCTAAAACTTTAACAGCCGCTTCAGCTAACAGCCGCTAACTTTTGGATCAAGTAATTTGTGCATATAAATGGCACAACTTCAAACTTGTCTGTAAAAAATTGGTTAGCTCAATTAATTTCCTTTATATCTTCACTTACATTTAACAGGCTGTAAGCTTAACTGGTAATTTAAGTTTTAAGCGACTGAATCTCCAGCCCAGACAAAAACATATGAATGGTGAACGGTGATTTATCACAGTTGCTTTAGCACTTAACTTAAGTGATTTATGAGGAATTTGTCTACATGTATAATGTTGAATTGACTTTCTGGTTGATTCTTCATGCAACTGTGGGTGTTGGATTATTTTACATGTACTTTTGTAAAGTTATGAGCAGAATTTCATAAGGAATAATTTTCTGTTTCTAATGCATATTCTCATGCAGGCACCACTATATTGACTATTGACCACCTTTGACTTGTGAAATAAGGATCAAGATTATAAAAAAGGATTGAGATTATCAATTATCAGTAAATATTTCAGTGGTAAATGCTAAAACATGGCTGAATAATACAATCAAGTTACTTTTACCTTTAGCAAAAAGAAATGCAGAGTATCCTAGGTATTTGCTATTGTTAAATTGCCCTTAATATTGCTGTGCATTTACTCAGAGTCATGTTATGTTGTTCATATAGAACATCCTTAATCCAATTCAAGGACATTTTAAGGATATTTTCCCGCATTTCAAGAACTTTTTTCCATCTTTTAATTACCATTCAAATTGATGATTTCTAAAAAAAAATATTCAAAATGACTTGTTCAAAGAGAGCACAGCATCATCATAATACAATTTATTTACTAGGTATAATATAGGTTTAATATCTAGGTATATAACCTGAAAAAAAACACACAATCAAAAGCAATATTTCTACCATTTTTATCTGTTTTAAATGATCCACAATCATCTTCATTTCATTCTCCTGTTCCTTTACTTGCAATTACTGCAGATCGGTACATGCATGGCGTTACGATGGATCGCCATGGCTATAAATCTGGGTCACGATATACATGTAACTTGTCATGCCATTTATTTATATACAGTCAAATCTGTGTACAAGGGCCAGTCGAGGGAAGTGGTTAAAGCTGTAGGCAGGTGACCGCTGTACAAAGGTGACCACTTTTTAGATGATTGGTAAGATGATAGTATCATTTTCATTCAAAGAAACAGACACCAAAAGCTTATACAAATTTATTTTAACACAAACATCACACAAACATCATTTTCATTCAAACAACCACAAACACTTTGCACAATTTATCTTAAAGAAGTAAATCATTTTATGATAAATATGATTCAAACCACATACAATCATTCTCAATCAAAACATTATGTACCACATCCGGTTTGCCTGGTAGCGCACATGTACCTTATCTAAATGTATTGATATCGACCCAAAGCACCTAAAAAATGTACTTGCATACATGCCATTATACAAGTTGCAATTCAATATCTGTTTTGCCAAAATAGAAAATCAATAATCCTTTTATCGCCTCCAAATAACAACACTTGCTAGCTAAGTGTTGTTGACAGAGATAGAGATCTATTGATTTTGTCACGCGCTCATGCATGTCATATGTAGTGAGTTACCACATTCAGATTCTTTACCCACAAAATAGACGCATAAAAGAGGTAAGAGACAACAACGCAGATTGATGTGAGTGTTAAGTTTTCGCACCTTGAAATGACTGCCTTGTGACCGCTTAACACAGGTAAAAAATGGGCTTTCAGGGTGAAACATACTGGCTGATGGCCACTATAGCCAGGTTAGCCTTATACTCAGCTGTAATATAGAATAATTTTCGTCAGGGGGGGAAGGATTCTAGATTGACCGCTATAGCCAGGTTACCACTATTAAGTCACCGCTAAGTCAAGTAAACTGTATAGACAATTATGTATGCATTAGCATATTTTTGCTAGCTCAAGACATGTTATTAACTCACCTTTTTGTAGCATAATTTGATCAGTTTGTAAAATATGTTGTGTATAAAAATAAAATAGCATTCCTTGTAATTATGTTCGAAATGCGCATAATACATGAACATGGTGTAATACAAAATTCCTTTCCTAATTTTACACCTTCTAGCAACATATAAACATGGCTCATGTGTATTGTGTAAATCCTTTGTTCTGATAATAAGAGCACGAAAATTATGCTGCATTCACTTCTTGATTTCAAAGTAGACGCAAGGATTGCTAAATAAAAACATTTTAGCACAGATAACATTGATATCTTTCACTTATGGTTCTATTTTCTAAGGTTTTTTAGCACATAAATACACAGATATTTTTTTTTATCTGGTGCAAAAAAATACATACTTCACCAGTAAATTTTACAAATAAGTTCATCCTGTTCAAATGGGTAACAATATTTTCCAAAAGTTTAATCATACATAAAATTAAACGATGACTACCTTAAATCACCAAAATAGATATTTATCCACTGATTAGTTGAATAATACACTTTTATTACAATTTTTAGACTATTCCATATATTACTGTCTTAATTTTGATAAATTCAAGGACTTTTAAGGACTGTTTTTGCAGTTTAAAATTCAAGGCCTTTATAAGCATAAAATTCAAGGGTTTTTCATCCCCTGTGTGAACCCTGATTTACATTTTTTTTAGCCATATTATAAAAATAACTGCCATGCCCCTGATGGCAATGGGTTATTTACTAAATCAAAATAATTTAGATTTTTGAGAGGCTCACCAAAGAAACATGCTTGTGAAACTTTCAAACATCAGTTTCTGAGAAGCCTTTCAACATTATTGTATTTGCCATGTAAGCAGGACTCCAGCTGCCTATTTGTGAAAAATGGTAAAGTTTTAGAAAAGTGGCAATAAAATCTTTTAATTTGTGAAAACAAGCGACAAAAACAGATTTTCTATTATTTTTCGGTAAACAAATGGCATACGCGACTCAAACAAAAACAGGTGCCTGTAATCACACATCCCAGACATGTATACTCGGCAAAACATTAATTAGCCTGAATCCACAAGTTACAAAATGACGTGGGTCACTCTTTTTTTTCAGCATACATTGTTTGGATTTGAATTGATCAGTGGCAAACCATACACTTAACCAGATCAATAAATAAATTGTTCATAATATATGTTTAGAACATATAAAATAACTACACAATGTGTTTATATTGCATATTAATACAAGTTTTCTTCATTATATCAGCTAGCTTGACTGTATTATATGTACCAACAGACCAATACAATGTACATTATTAAAATAAAAATCATGAAAATAAGTGTTATAAAAAGTAACTATTGCATTTCGAGCACAAGTATTGTGCATTGGTCACTCATTCCCACAATGATTGCATTCATAATAATATGGTAGCCGACAGAAATCGGACATCCCACAACATCTGTCGTAGTGGCCAAAGTAGCTAGTTGTCTCCTGCCTTCTCTGTCCACCTGTATGATGGAGTTAGAGGAGAACCAACCAACCACCACTTGCCCGGCAGGTGTAACATGGATACACCATGGAAGGTTTAGTTTAGGTGCTGTGAAGGTGGATATCAGGGTCCCATCTATGGACAGTGTGAGGAGCTTGTGTTGGGAGCGGTTGGTGACATAGATCCTGTCACCAGTCGGATTCACAGCACACTTCCACACTTCAAAACATAAACCAAAACATTTCTGCAAATTAATCAGACTAATTTTCTCATTATGTTATTTATTGAACAATCAACAACTTTATATGGATTTTATGAGTGGCTTTAAATGAATTCATTTAAACTCCAAATTGTTTTCATTTACCAATAAACAAGAATAAAATAAATGAAATGGTACAGAGCACTGCGGGTATGCTTGCATTACAGCTCATCCGCAATAAAAAATTACTAGTTAGGACCTTTCATGCCCTGCGTACAGCCAAAAGAGCTTACTGAAGGGATTTAGTCCTCTCTATTATTTTTTACATTATACCACACATTGTAATAACTTTTAATATACATGATAAAATGTCAAAAGCATTATCACATTAATTCACCACAATTCATAAATGCATGCACAGAATTTTGAGAATTCCTCCAGACAAAGGGCAATAACTATGAAATTATGGAAGCAAGAGTTGTGGTTCTTAGGCACTACCCTTTCCCTCATGAGAGCTTCCTACTAGTCCACTTTCAAGGAGAAACTTTCAAATAATTTGTGGATAAGCCCAGGCAAAATTTTAGCATGAAAATTAACAGAGGCTCATTAATTTGCACTGATAAAAGCAAGACATATTGGTTTGTGCACAGCACTTCCCCTCAAACACATCTATCTGTAACCTACAAAGATTTAATTTGATGTCTTTCGTTAATTTAAAAATATGTCAAGAGAAAAGAAGGCAAAAGAAAGGCATGTATATAGTATATAGAAGCAAGAAGCTATTGTGCTCTTCATTTACACTTATTGGGATATATAAACCTATTCAATTTACAATTTTAATTTTGAGTTACTAATACCTCTCAAAGTTTTCAAGATATGCCATGGACAAAATTGTACAAGTATGCAATCGTCACAAAAAAAACACGTCGATAAAGTTATTCTCAAGTACAATTGGACAAAGTTTCAAGTGGATTCTCTTATCTTACCTAATAGACATTAAACCAAGATCGGAACCTTTGACCTCGCGACTAAGTTCTTATGTGTGCTACTCATCTATTCAGGCATGTAAATTCTGCCAAAATTTTGCTATTCCTATTTAGACTATATTCTATGTTTTGACACTTGACCTTGAATTTAAAACTTGACGTTGAAGCCTGGGTGTTACTCGCTACAATCTGGACAAAGTAATTCTCCAATCAATGTGTTCAGAGTAGATTTCTATATTTTACCTTGAACTGCTTCCTTAACCTTTTATGTACCTGGTTCTTGTCATAGCAACTTTGTCTCATAACCATGTCACTTATGGAAAGTTCTTTTAAAAATCAATTAATGCTTGGTCAAGTTTTCAGGTTGATTTCTTACCATGGACTTTGAATGATAACCTTGACATAAAATCTGCAGGTTTCATCAGATGTCTGATCATGCTGGTAAATTTTGACAAGCTATTTTAAAATCCATCTCTGCTGAATGTTTTTTTCTCTATAAAATTGTTTAGGACAAATTTACTTAATTTGACCTTTGAACTTGAATTGTGACCTTGACCTTTGACCAGGGACCTGATTCTTGCACAACACTCTGTAGTATCAGACTTTTTTCTTCCACCATGTTATATGAAAATTCATCCATGCTGGAGAAAGTTATGCTCAGGAGAAACATTTTCAGTAGACTGGCCACCTGTCAATTGCACACCCACTAACAATTAGTGATATTTTTTCGGCGTTAGCTGTATACGCCAGGTTTTCACCTTAGCCTGACCTTTGTAAGGGACCAATCAATTCGAATATAAATTTTCCCGCCGGTGGGCCTGAAACTTTTCGCAGAAGAAAACTTGCAATCTACAAACAGATTTCACATTAACATTAAAATGTTATTCCATCGACTTTCATTTTTTGGGAAGTATGAAAAGGGATACTACAGTTCGTTTAGCAACGATGTTAACTGCGTATTCAGCATGAAACAATTGTATCTCTAATGATAAGGTTTGAGAGATAGAGCAGTTTCACGCTTAATTCTCGACATCAATACAGTTTGTGTGTGCCCCTTTATATTCAGAGGATTGTCAGCACCAGAGCGTTTGTACTTAAAGGCTACGTTCTCATATTTAGTTATTATTACCATATTGCTGTCTGTGTACTAGTATATTTTAGTTCATAATTAAAAGTATCGTTTTTCGATATCCTGATATTAGTTTTGGCCAAACCACATTAAATTGTTTTCGAAATTGAACATTAAACATGTAAAAGTATAAAGATTTAAACAAGCCGTCGTTCAAGCCGTGAAATTGTGACCTCACTTTAAGCATTGCATTCCAAGCCGCAAGGTATCAGGGTGGGTTCGCGCGGTCAATACAGGGATCATGATCATGTTAAATGAAGATATTCGCCGATATAATTATGGTATCTCAATAAAAGATTCTTAATGTGTTTTTAACAAAACCATGATAAATATTATGTTTGATTAATTCAACAAGAATTATTCCACATATTGACCAATGTATTGAGCATGAGCGAGATGATTCCCGATACTGTTAATAATCGAATCAAATAGCGATGCCCGACAAACCACTTAACAGGTTTGTCCGAAAAACGCGCGAATAAATATTTAAAATATGTCCAGATACTTCGCGTGTAGATACTTCGCGTGTGGCCGGTTGACTCACATGTTTTAATTTATACTTCCATTGTTCTTTTTTTTGTATCTATAGATATATGATCAGCAGTATGTAATCATGTAAAATAAACCGCGAAAACTACGCGTAAATATCCCATACTGCGTGAAATGCAGCTAAGAACTGCACAGAAAAAGACATATGCTATCTTTGATTTCATTCTTTAAACTCTTTACCTTTCACCAACTCCAACCACAATCAACGCCGTATATCTTTTTTAAAGATATTTCTTGTTTGCTTTATATTAAACAGCCTTTGCATTTTGGATATGAAAATATAGCGCAATAAACCATTGAATTGGGAAAAATGAAACATTATTAATATGATTATAAATAACAGTATTCCACTAGTATATAAGTTCATGTTTAACTGCATTTAAATCTATATTATTAAGTTCTACATTATGATATTGCTATACAATAAAATGAATAAACCAATTATTGCGTTTATCGAAAAAGTTTGGAATCTTTTTTGGGAAATTTTGGTAAGATTATTGAATAAAAATGTTACTTTTTGCCATTTTGAAACAGCCTGTAAGAGGCTGTATTTTTTTTGGCAAAAACAATCACTGACGCTGTTCACATAATAGGGCTGCTGTTCAAAAAGGCATATTCAAATGAAAAAATAACCAAGGAAATAAATTTAAAATATGAAGGCAATAGCTATGGCTTTTATTAAATGCACTTCCTTTCAATGAGATCTAGAGTTAAGAAGTTTCAAGCTTATACCTCTTATAGTATCAATATAAATTTTAAGTAAATATCTCCAGTGTTTAAATAGTTGTTAATATAATGCTTTTACCTGTGTTATCCTTTGATACATCCTCATACATCTTTTTCACAAGTGCCCCAGCCAGGGTGTAGTGGTACAGCGCAGTACGAGAGGTGATGTACAATGCTCCCTGGTGAAAGGCAATACCAATAATATCATGCTGTAACTGAAACTTCCTGTTTTTCACCAGCTGCCCTTTGCAAACAGAAATAAACTGGACACTGCTTGTCTGATCTTCTTTCACAGTTACTGCCATGTCATTGCTTGTAATATGGCATACATCCCATAGTTCTTTTTTTTTTTTTTTTTNTTGTGCAGAGTTGTATCATTTATTTTCATTTCCATTTCATTTTTCAAATTATCATTGTGTCAATAAATTTGAGTGGCAGAATTGATGTTTTGGTCCTATGAATCCCAGTCCAGTCCTGCAAGTTAACAATTCGGTCCTGTGGACTTAAAATGGATTTCTTAATATCTATTAAAAACATTTATGCGACTGTGTCAGGCGAAAGAAACACAAGGCTACAATTAAGGTCAAGGCCGGTTATCCTTTTATTCACTTTAAAACTTTTTTGATAGAAATTATCACTTATTTAAAGTCGAACAGTGCTAATTTTTCTTCGCAACATTTTTAAGGAATTTTATATTTAGAAATCTTAAGAATTCTTGAAATGTCTTAATCTTATACTGCTAAGTGCAATAATTACTTTACACCGGATATATGGGAATTAACAGCTGCATAACTGCATGCACATCAGCTTTCATGCAAATGTTCACCTGCACAATAGTTCTGTAGGATGGTCACTGGTCCAACCCAGTAAAAAGGCACCTCTGTTTGATTCATTGGAACTTACTATCATGATGTATGCATACTTAAGATAGGCCTTAATTACTGGCCCACTTCTGTTCTAGCTTCGTCATTCACAGTTATATTAGGCAGTCATGAAATGAGAGAGAACAAGTCTCTCTATTATGTTACCTTTCTATCTTGCAGCTAACAGACATGATTTTTGGTACAATGGCCAGGTGTATTGGAAGATGGAAAAATCATGCTTCCATTCATTACTTGTTAACATCTAGAAACAAACACTGATTCAATTATTCCTTTCTTATCTAGCTCTTATTAAGTAAATGTATAGCTTAATAGATATGTCAGTGGTAAGGTGATGAATGGCCACATTAAAAGTCATACAAAACTTGTAAGATATGGAAGTACCAAATGTGTCTGGTGATTGTTGTTCCTGAAGAATAATCAAAAGATTTGCTTGCTGAAAATTGAGTTGGAAGCTTCCATGCCCTAAAATACTACAGCAGGTAAGTTGAAAGTGAGCCTTGCTCTGGGACAATAGGGCTTAATGCATGTGCCTATAGTGTTGTCCCAGATTATCCTGTGCAGTATGCACAAATTTATCAGATTCAACACTTTACACTTAAACTGGATTTTCGCTTAGAGAGACTTTTCTTCAAATAAAAAATACCATAAAAGTTGAACGTTTGTTTTCCTGATTAGGCTGTGTGGACTACACAGGCTAATCTGGGACAACACTTTCTGCACATGCATTAAGCCCAGTTTTCCCAGAATAAGGCTCGAATGTAATCATACAGCTGTTCTTTGATAATCCTAACACCTTGCAACATCCTAATGTAGTGACCAGTCATCAACCAAAATTCCGTCATGGAAATGCCATCAATCTTACAACCTAACAAAAATAATTTTACTGTACCCTATTTATGAAATAATTTTCATTAATATTGGATGCTGCCATCTAGTTATATGAATATAAAGCTTATCATGTTGGGTTTATTGTTTTAACAAGTGTTCCTCTTAAATAAACAGCCATAAATCATGTCTTACAGTTTTGGAATGCACAACATGCTGTTTAAAAATCTGGATTTGGATATCAATCTGGATGAACGTCAAAGATACCACTTCTGGCTTTGACTGAAAGGTGGAGAGTGAACGATTTGTCTTTATTGATAGAAAACACTTGATTAAAAAAAAGCTATGGTTGAAGAATTCACAATATCATCACAAAGCTGATAACACTTATTGTCAGGTTTTGTTCATGACTGATAACAGTTATTGTCAGGACTTGTTCATGATTGATAACACTTATTGTCGGGACTTGTTCAAAGCTGATAACACTTATTGTCAGTACTTGTTCATGACTGATAACAGTTATTGTCAGGACTTGTTCATGACTGATAACACTTATTGTCAGGACTTGTTCAAGACTGATAACACTTATTGTCAGGACTTGTTCATGGCTGATAACACTTATTGTCAGGACTTGTTCATGACTAATAACAGTTATTGTCAGGACGTGTTCATGACTGATAACACTTATCGTCGGGACTTGTTCATGACTGATAACACTTATTGTCAGGACTTGTTCAATACTGATAACACTTATTGTCAGGACTTGCTCATGTCTGATAACACTTATTGTCAGGACTTGTTCATGACTGATAACACTTATTGTCAGGACTTGTTCAAGACTGATAACACTTTTTGTCAATACTTGTTAATGACTGATAACACTTATTGTCAGTACTTGTTCAAGACTGATAACACTTATTGTCGGGTCTTGTTCAAGACTGATAACACTTATTGTCAATACTTGTTCATGACTGATAACACTTATTGTCAATACTTGTTAATGACTGATATCACTTATTGTCAATACTTGTTCTTGACTGATAACACTTATTGTCAGGACTTGTTCATGACTGATAACACTTATTGTCAATACTTGTTAATGACTGATAACACTTATTGTCAATACTTGTTAATGACTGATAACACTTATTGTCAATATTTGTTCATGATTGATAACACTTATTGTCAGGACTTGTTCAAGACTGCTAACACTTATTGTCAGGACGTGTTCAAGACTGATAACACTTATTGTCAGGACTTGTTCAAGACTGACAACACTTATTGTCAGGACTTGTTCAAGACTGATAACACTTATTGTCAGGACTTGTTCAAGACTGATAACACTTATTGTCAGGACTTGTTCAAGACTGATAACACTTATTGTCAGGACTTGTTCAAGACTGATAACACTTATTGTCAGGACTTGTTCAAGACTGATAACACTTATTGTCAGGACTTGTTCAAGACTGATAACACTTATTGTCAGGACTTGTTCAAGACTGATAACACTTATTGTCAGGACTTGTTCAAGACTGATAACACTTATTGTCAGGACTTGTTCAAGACTGATAACACTTATTGTCAGGACTTGTTCAAGACTGATAACACTTATTGTCAGGACTTGTTCAAGACTGATAACACTTATTGTCAGGACTTGTTCAAGACTGATAACACTTATTGTCAGGACTTGTTCAAGACTGATAACACTTATTGTCAGGACTTGTTCAAGACTGATAACACTTATTGTCAGGACTTGTTCAAGACTGATAACACTTATTGTCAGGACTTGTTCAAGACTGATAACACTTATTGTCAGGACTTGTTCAAGACTGATAACACTTATTGTCAGGACTTGTTCAAGACTGATAACACTTATTGTCAGGACTTGTTCAAGACTGATAACACTTATTGTCAATACTTGTTCATGACTGATAACACTTATTGTCAGTACTTGTTCAAGACTGATAACAACACTTATTGTCAGTACTTGTTCATGACTGATAACACTTATTGTGAGGACTTGCTCATGACTGATAACACTTATTGTCAGGACTTGTTCATGACTGATACCACTTATTGTCAGGACTTGTTCAAGGCTGCTAACACTTATTGTCAGGACTTGTTAATGACTGATAACACTTATTGTCAGTACTTGTTGAAGACTGATAACACTTGTCGTCAATACTTGTTCTTGACTGATAACACTTATTGTCAGGACTTTTTCATGACTGATAACACTTATTGTCAGGACTTCTTCAAGACTGATAACACTTATTGTCAATACTTGTTCAAGACGGATTTCACTTATTGTCAATACTTTTTCATGACTGATTTCACTTATTGTCAATATTTGTTCATGACTGATAACACTTATTGTCAGGACTTGTTCATGACTGATTACACTTATTTTCAGTACTTGTTCAAGACTGATTACAGTTATTGTCAGTACTTGTTCAAGACTGATAACAGTTATTGTCAGGACTTGTTCATGACTGATAACACTTATTGTCAATACTTGTTCAAGACTGATAACAGTTATTGTCAATATTTGTTCAAGACAGTCCTTAGCTTGGTTTAAGTAGGCAGCCCCTTTATGGCACTTATAACAAGAGTTATATTTCTTACATAGCATCAGAGATCTTGTTTGATGGCTATAATTTATTATTATACGTTATGCACGTCTTAAAATTGCATTGAGTACAATATTTTGAAAATGGCCATGTTCGTTTAAGATCTGTTCCATACAGATAATGAATGAGCAATTTGTTCAGGGCATGTTATCATGTTCCAAACAAAAACAGAGATTTATTCTACTTCTATCATTCATAATTAATTTGTAAATGAAAGGCTGGTAGAAAAACATGGCAATAATACACCTATTCATTGATTTATTCATCTTACAATAGCCATGCCCTAGCCCTTTGCATGCTGGGAAATTTGTCGTCTGCTTAAATGTTGTCTGCTGAATTTCTAAAATAAGCATTTTCTTCCATTTTTTTTCAAAGAATACTATCAGAATAGCAAACAGTTTGGATACTGATGAGACGCCACGTTCTGTGGTGCTCATCTGGATCCAAACTGTTTGCAAACGCCTTCAAAATTCGGTTCCAGCGCTAAAAGAGCTAGGATTGGCTTCTTAGCATGAAGTCTCATAGATTGGTATCTGACATGAAAGTCTGTAGGCATGATGTTTATGTTGCAACAAAGTTATAGTAGTAGGTTTGGCTGCAAAGACCTCATGAAACGTGCTGTTACACACTATCATATTAGCTGCTATACAATACATTGATGCATTTCACAATTGCTGAACAAAAAATTTATAGATTAAAAAATAGATTTACATTATTATCAAATTACCAAATTGCACACACGACTAGGAAGAATATTAAAAATATAATTTCGTTTATGGATTATGGTCAATCAAAATAAATAACATAATTGATTATTTAAAAAATATGTGTATATTTAGTTGCATTTTAAAAGTTCTAAAGTTTGAATAGCTTAGTGATAGTGCATTAGTTTTTTCTCAGAATTTCCCAATGTTTTAATACTAGAGTATTAAGTCTTTTGTTTGTAGGAAATGCATGTGGTAGCTTATGCTTCTAGAGATCCCATGTTTGATGTCATACTTAATCTTTTTAACATAATTATTACAAAATATTCCAAGTATTACAGTTTTGTTATTAATTAAGCAATGTTTTTTTACAAATATGAAAAAATCTGTAAACCAGAAACTATGTCAAAGATGATTTAATTTTAAAAATTTAAGATTGATGGAATATCTCATTTACTGAAGTAAAAGTGTGATTTAAGTCATATCAATTTACATTAATCATAGCAGAAACTATGTTATCACCCCCAGGAATCTTCTGAGCTTTCAGCCACTATCTTTTCTGATACAAGATCGCAAATTGATCACCATTTGAAAAATGTCAAAAATTTATTTCACCACTTCTCATAAATATGTCTACCTCTACTAGAGAGATATCAGTAATAAGTCTTCAATATATGAGCCTCCCTCTGAGAAAAGGGGGTTTTATGCATCTGTGTAAAGTGTCGTCCCAGATTAGCCTGTGCAGTCCGCACAGGCTAATCCGGGATGACACTTTCCGCTTTTATTGTATTTTTTGTTTAAAGGAAGACTCTTTTCTTGATGAAATTTCAATTTTGTCGGAAAGTGTCGTCCCTGATTAGGACTGCACAGGCTAATCTGGGATGACACTTTACAAACGAGCATTAAACCCCCTTTTCACAGAGCAAAGCTCGTATAGTCTCATCGTTTTTTCCTTTTTTTCAATCCAAGAATCTGTTGAAATATGATGCAATGGCTTCCTATTAGCAATTGTGTCGTGTTCTGAGAAAATTGGGCAAAATGCTTGTGCGTAAATTGTCATCCCAGATTAGCCTGTGCAGTCCGCACAGGCTAATCAGGGACGACAATTTCCGCGTTTATGGAATTTTTCGTTTAAATGTTGTCTCTTCTACGCGAAAATCCAGTTTAGGCGGAAAGTGTCGTCCCTGATTAGCCTGTGTGGACTGCACAGGCTAATCTGGGATGACACTTTACGCACAAGCATTTTGCCCAGTTTTGTCGGAACACGCCACAATTATGACTGCCTCCTCACAACATGGCTGTATTATCTGTTAGCCTGTTATTACTGGAGGAGTGAACCAGCAGTGACTGCAGACTTCAATATTAGGAGGCACCACTGCCACAGGCTAAAAACCCAATACTGTCGTCTGATTTTGTGCTGGGGAGTTTATTGATTTTGATGCTGCTCAAAGACTCTGAGAATTTGTGGCAACCAATATTGGCTGGTTAAGGATTTGCCAGACTATTTTAACATTGATATATATTTTACTATTGGATGTGGAAGACATCAAGGGTCTATGTCTTAACTTGTGTTTACTGATTGCACAGGGAAAACCATTGATTTTAATGGACTTGGATGAACAACTGATTAACAGGAACGGGTCAAGACGGATCTGTCTGTGTCGGAATGGCGTGAATGGATTTTTTTGTGGTGTGGTGGCTTCCTCTTCAGAATCTTAAGCCGCGCTCTGTGACTTTCTTTGTAGTGAATTGGCGATGATGAATAGAACAAGCATTTTTTTGTATTACCGGGACAGAATGATCTTCTCATTATTTTTTGTATGAACATTATTTTTACTCATATTACGTCATGTGGTATTTTTGTGAAATATTAATATGGAAAAAAGCTTGTAGTGTTCAAGGTAAATGATTATGTGAAGAAAAAGATGTGAAGAAAAACTATCTCAATGAAAAGCATCATTTCTTTCGATAATAGTGATATTGTTTGTAGCTATTTGCAGCTATTTGCCATGTAATAATAGCAAATTAGCGAACTTGATTGACGGATTCAATGTGACAAAGTGCTGGCCTGTATTGGAATTCTCCGTCTTAAACTGATCACCAGAGTGGAATGAATAATTTGTATTGATTTCAGAGTATGTCAGTAGCGTAATAGGGAAATAATTCTCTCGAATTTGGATTGGAATTTGTCGAGAGACCAGTTTTGGATACACAGGGAAGATGGCGCCTCTTGTAAGCCAGTGCTGTAGGCACTGTTTCATGATTTTGGTTGTGATATTCATTAAAGCGTGCGGTTCATTTAAGTTTGATGGATCGTCTACAAGTTTTGGGAAATTTTCCCAGTGGACACCGTGCCATAATGGAACGATAGAGTTTGAATTTAAGACCAATGTTTCAAATTCATTGTTGTTTTACATCGATAGTGGTGATAAACAGAAAAATCCGGACTATTTTGAGTTAAAACTTATAGACGGGTTAATGCATTTACGTTTTAAGCTCAATAGAGAAATATCCATGATGTCATCTGCCATGGGGAATTTGAATGACAACGAATGGCATCTTGTTAAACTCATGCGGGTAGGCCGGCAGACGACGCTAGTTGTCGATAAGACGTCCATTATGAAAGAGCACCTTAATTTTGACATTGAATACAAGACATTCGGTGATTCCGTAGACAATTATGTCTACATTGGTGGTCTTCCAAACATCTTCAATACGCAGTTAGAAAAACTTGCTCAACAGCACGTGAAGTTCGAGCCAAGATTGCGCGGTTCCATTCGTAACCTGTTCTACAGCAATTGCGGGAAAGAGATGACCAAACCTGACCTCTTGGACAGTCAGGGACTAATTCTGGCAGATGACCAATGCATGAGGAACAACCCGTGTCTCAACGGTGGGATATGCGTGACGCGTGATAGAGGAGTGCAGTGTGACTGTTCGGCAACAGAATTCACCGGGGAGTTCTGCCAAATTGGTATGGAGCCTATTCATTCTGATATAAATTGCATCCTATTTTTGATGTATTGCATGTGATGGCACTTGTTCTATCAGCATAATTTAACATGTCAGTCGTTTTAATTAGAATCTTGGAAATGATTGAAGATTCAATTTGCAACATATTTTTTAATTTAATTTTGTGCGCAATATGTTTTGAATAAAACTTTTTTTATATATACATATTTTAAAACAAATGGAATAAAACTACCTATTTTTTGTAATAATGTTTTAAATGCAACTTTACAACATGAACATGCATTATTTGTTCCATGATTGTATATTTGCAGCAGTAAAGAATCTGTTACCAATATATATATAATAAACAAAATCTTATTGAATTTTCCTATCTATTATGTTCATCCTTGATTGAATAAAAACAATAGGTTAAATGTTCACACGCTTTTAAGAATAGCATGTTAATTTATGTAAACAAAAATATGATAGTTCTCTCATAGACTGTTTAAAAGTAGATTGTAGAGGTAAATAATCAGTCCCGCGGTCTTGATAATCAGGCCCTCAATCTGTCATTTTCTCTGCTGAATAAAGGGTTCTTCCCAAACAGTGCCTTTTTCTCCTCATACTGTCAGAAATTTCCCATTTGTTTCCATTTTTATCAAAAACTAACATATAAATAGTATTATTTTTAAAGTAAGACTTTCCCAATAACTGAAATTGTAATTCCATTGAAACTGACATAATAATTCGAAAAGTTTATTGAATGTATAAGACTATTGAAAATATTTCATGTTACTTAAGAATCCAATTTAATAGAAAATGGTGCACAAATTCAACCATGTTAGGGCTGTGGATGGCATCCTTCACAACAGCGTGATGGCCCTTTATATTCATTCTTTTATGAACCTATTGTGCATGTCTTTGATACTTAATTTTGCATTCAGGTACACGATTATCTAGTGGATTCTTGTTTTTTATAGAGTGTTTGTTTAGGTCCGGCGACAATTGCTAAACTTGAATTACACGTATTGATCTAAATAGGAACTGTCAGGCATCATTTTACCTTCATTTTTAGATACATACAAATTCATAATATTAGAGCTCATCAACCAGTTGCCAAATGTTTAATTATGAATACTACTTTATTATGCTACTAAAGTATCGGTCAACATTTAACAGAGGTTTCTTAATAGTTAAATTTATTGGAATAAAACAAACATTACATAAATTTCACATTTTACTGTTCGAGAAACGTTCGAGAAACGGTCATGTGTAAGCAAGTTTTGTACTAGGTACAAATCCCATAGGAACCATATATCCTGAACAATGTTGTATCTGTCATAACAATTTAATGCTTCATCCATTTACTGTTGCTTGAAAATAAAGAGGGTTTAAATATGTGCTTATATCAATATTTATGGATTCACATCACATAAATATGTCCCATAAAGATGGCGCTTACAGAGTATGAATTATCATTCTATGATTATTCCAATGTAATAAAAAACAGCAATAAGCATACGCTTTTTCTTGGAGACGCAGCAAATTTTTAGCTGAATGAAATGTGTAAAATAGGTTAACCCTTTGAGCGCTGGAATCGGATTTTGAAGGCCTTTGCAAACAGTTTGGATCCAGATGAGGCGCCACAAAACGTGGGGTCTCATCAGGATCCAAACTGTTTGCTATTCTGATAGTATTCTTTGAAAAAAAATCGAAGAAAATGCTAATTTTAGAAATTTAGCAGACAACATTTTAGCAGACAACAAATTTCCCAGCATGCAAAGGGTTAAATATCAAATGATTGCATGGTGTAATATGGACTGCCAGTGCAATTTAACAAGTGCATAATCCTCTGTATTAGCATATATCAAAGATGTTTAAGTTTTCATTTAATTATAATGGTTTGATTCACATAAATCCTATTAAAATCAGCCTACCCTTGAAGAAAAACTCAGGTATTAAATAATAGTGGTGAATATGTGAAGAAACAGAATGTTATGGTGAGATCTTATCTTTTAATCATCTTAGACCAAACAAGACAGACAGGTTCGTCAAATAACCTTTATATTTAGGGAAGTTTTTGTTGGTACATTTTTTGCGAATAAAAAATAGTGGCAAATGCAGATAGGTTAAATTTCAAAGCAATTTCATTGTCAAGAATTTTCAGGTTGTTTTTTATTTGCAATCAAGACTTTGGAAATATCAAAAATTAAAAAAAAAAAAAAATATGGGTGAACAGTTTGTTGTGTTGTTTGTGAGAAGTTAAATTTCCTACGGCATACATGATATTTTGTGCTAGTTTCTAATTGGTTGTAATTGGGAGACCTCATCTCAATTTCATTTGTTATTGAATCATCAAATTGATATCCTTCTGCAAAGCAGGGCTTTTTTCCCATCTCTGTGAAGCGGCCTTGGCCTCTCATTTTATAATATTAAAAATTGTGAAAAAAATGAGTTGTAAACTTTTTTAAATTGTGCTAATTTGAGTCACGGATTTCTTTAAATAGTGAACATTTAAGTTGCAAACTTCTCAAATTTGNTTTAAAAAAAAAAAAAAAAAAAAAAAAAAAAAAAAATCCTTTAAGAAGGAATAAAAGCCCTGCAAAGTTCACTCACATGTTAAGATGAAGAGAAACAGTTGCATATGATTTATGAATAATTGTCTTCATAAATATGCACAATATATCTTAATTTTAAACATAGAGGACTACCTTTCTTATCTTGTTTTATGAAGTAAAAATGATGCTAATAGTGAGAAAGGACTGTAAAAAGAATTATCGACCTGCATCTGGTGAGCATCAGAGCATCCCCCATGAAGTGAGAATAGGGCTAGTGATGTGGCTAAACGGCAAACCATGCTCTGCATTTCCATGTAATGCACTGGTTGCATGCCTTGCATGTGAAACAATTTGGTGGATTATTCATTCTGGTTTGTCAATTTAATTGTATGCTCCCCATTTATATATATATATATAGTTGCCAGTTTGTCCATCCATACTTCCTTCCGTCACACTTTTTATTAGTTTCTTATAGCGCCTTCAATATTTTACGGATCTCTTACATATTTTGCATGTAGGCACCTTGCATGGACCTCTAACCTTTTGATGAGGTTTTAGGTCACTGGGGTCATGGTCAAGGTCACCGAGGCTTATAATACAGGGTCGCATCCAGAGCGCGGGATCGTGGTTTTCCCGCAGAAGATAGACTTTGCCCGCAAAAATGCAAATCAAGAGCGTGCAATTTCCTGCATGAACGATATGATGCCCGCAAATATAAAACAGCTGCGCGTGCCTTTAAAATAAATTAAGACGATTTTTGAATCCTGAAAAGATAATTTTCCCATCCATTTTACGCTGTTCGACAGAAATCATAACATTACTAAGTTGTTTTGTTGACAATTACAACAGTTGCTAACAATCATTTGTTACTTCCCCTGACAATCACTAATATCCCAAGAAACAACGATTTTGATTGGCTAAAAAAGTAGATAAAAGTAACTTCCGTTCACGCTATGCGACTTATAAGACCGATTCTGATTGGTTTAGAAAGTGAGTTGCAGATTCCGGGAAAAATGGATGCTTCGAACCAAAAAGGGAAGCCGAAGCAACATAAATTAACACAATTCTTTAGAAAAGAAAGCAGACAGAATAATGTAAGCCCAGGAAATGACCAAATGTTAGGTTCACGATCGGAGGATGTCTCAAATAGTGCAGACACGAATGCAGAATCCGAAATGGAATCGGGGTCGGACGTGTTTATGGAACAGTGGAAGTGTTGTGTTGAGACTGGAAAGAACAATGCGTTTACAACGGGAAATACCAACTTCCGACCGTTAACACTAGATCGGCATGTTGAATTGCCTGCACATAGACAAGCGTGTTTGGATTTAAAAATGGGCGAACAATTCAAGATTGCATCGGTTAATGATTGCATATAATCAAAAGACGGATGCTTTAGAGCGTGTTATGGGTGCCACATACTGGTTAGCCAAAGAAAATATTGCAAGTTTGAAATATAACTCTTTGTTGGAATTGCTCGAGTTTCAAGGTATCGATGTGACCAGTCTGAATATCGGGAAAAATGCAAAAGGGGATCAAGCCCCCCTTTTCCTAAAAGTGAGGGGGGCCAGAACCCCTATCTACGTTTTTCTAGATGCAAACCTAAATAGATTTTCTCAAGGTCATACTTTTTTTCCACACAATTAACCCATATATCGACAAAGCATCATTGGGGAGCATCCATCAGTTTTACTGATATCCTTGTTGTTTCATGATTCAGTGGATCATAATTCTGGTTTGTCAATTTATCTTTCATGACAAACCTAACGGGAATTGTGTTTGTTGCCCTGCCAATGGAAGAATACTGAAGGTGCAGTTAGTTATATTCCAGTTCATGACATTGTGTAGGCGAGCATCTTAACTAGGAAGTCCTAATGGCAGGAAAGTTATCATTTTGGGTACTATCAGACATTGGTGGTCTATTGATGGAGAAAAACAATAACAGTTGTTAAATTACCATTTATCAACTGTACTGTAGACAGCATTCTTTTTCTAGATTGTGGGTTGACCCAATGTACTTCTTCACTGTAGCCATTTTTTTACTGCCTTACCTAATTATGCACACTTATTTTATGTTTTTCGGCGTAGCTGTCTTACCCAACTTTTCACCTTACCTGACCTTTGTTAGCGTCCAATAGAATTCAAATAAAACTTCCCGTGGCTAGATCCAAATGAATACACTTCATTGATTGCATTGGCTGATTTGAGCATTATCCCCCAGAACATTGGAAACATGACCGCGTCTTTGTAGTATAGCATGATACGCTGGTTTGCTGCGTGTTCAGCATGAAACAATTTTATCTCTAATGAAAAGTCTTGATGGATAGAACAGTTTTACACTCAACTCTTGACATCAATTATATATGAATACAGTTTGAGTGTGCCCCTTTATATTCAGAGAATTGTCAGCGCCTGAGCGTTTGTACTTAAAGGCTATGTTCTCATATTTAGTTTTTACTACCATATTGCTGTCTGTGTACTGGTATATTTTAGTTCATAAAAGTATCCTTTTTCGATTTCCTGATATTAGTTTTGGCCAAACCATTTTAAATTGTTTTCGAAATTGAACATTTAACATGTAAANTCCCCCATGAAGTGAGAATACAGCTAGTGATGTGGCTAAACTGCAAAGCATGCTATGCATTTCCATGTAATGCACTGGATGCTGTCTTGCATGTGAAACAATTCAGTGGATTCGTCATTCTGGTTTGTCCATTTTTCTTTCATGACATACCTAACGGGAATTGTGTGTGTTGCCCTGCCAATGGAAGAATACTGAAGGTGCAGTTAGTTATTTTCCAGTTCATGACATTGTGTAGGTGAGCATCTTAACTAATGGTGTGACCAGGAAGTCCCAATGGCAGGAAAGTTTTCATTTTGGGTTCTATCGAGACATTGGTGTTCTATTGATGAAGAAAAAAAATATGTTGTTAAATTACCATTTATGAGCTGTACTGTAGACAGCATTCTCTTCGTAGATTGTGGGTTGACCCAATGTTCTTCACTGTATCTATATTTTAACTGCCTTACCTCATTTTGCACACTTAAAAAAATATGTTTATTTGAACCTGAATTAGTATTGTATATGATTGGTTTGTCCCGTTAATTGCCTATTACTGGCCAAAATGTGACCAGAAATACCAGCAAGTTTTTCATTCAAGACAAATATGATATTCATCACGCTTCTGAAGAAATGGCTTCTAAATAATTCACATGTTTCATTAATATCTTTCAGTACCCTACACAGCTTTGAAAGTAATGCAGGAATGTATTGATTCTATTATAATGAACTAGGACATAGCTGGAAAATAAAACGGTTAATTAAATACCGCTACCATGATTCAAATTCTCCACTAAAAGAGGCATATTGTTGGTAGCCCAGTTTGTAGGAAGTATATTTAACCAGGTTTTCCGAAGGAAAAAACTGGTTATTAGATTGGCGAATGCGGGCGGGCGGCTGGCTGGCGGGCGGGCGGAACAAGCTTGTCCGGGCCATAACTATGTTGTTCATTGTCAGATTTTAAAATCATTTGGCACATTTGTTCACCATCATTGGACGGTGTGTCGCGCGAAATAATTACGTCGATATCTCCAAGGTCAAGGTCACACTTTGAGTTCAAAGGTCAAAAATGGCCATAAATGAGCTTGTCCGTGCCATAACTATGTCATTTATTGTCATATTTTAAAATCATATGGCACATTTGTTCACCATCATTGGACGGTGTGTCGCGCGAAATAATTACGTCGATATCTCCAAGGTCAAGGTCACACTTTGAGTTCAAAGGTCAAAAATGGCCATAAATGAGCTTGTCCGGGCCATAACTATGTCATTTATTGTCATATTTTAAAATCATTTGGCACATTTGTTCACCATCATTGGACGGTGTGTCGCGCGAAATAATTACGTCGATATCTCCAAGGTCAAGGTCACACTTTGAGTTCAAAGGTCGAAAATGGCCATAAATGAGCTTGTCCAGGCTGTATCTATGTCGTTCAATGTGAGATTTAAAAATCATTTGGCACATTTGTTCGTCATCATTGGACGGTGTGTCATGCGAAAGAATTACGTCAATATCTCAAAGT
>VMBQ01004181.1:44217-87966 GCA_007657795.1 Dreissena rostriformis | reverse complement strand
ATCCGTATGCCTATCCTTTTTCACACTTTTAACTTACATAATTTTTATTTATTTCTCGCCGAGATAGAGTTTGTTTACCTCATGCGGGCTACACACCACCCCTTACGCTAATTTTTATTCAAACGTGAGGGCTTAATGGCCATACGAGTTATTTCACGACAAATCCCACAAAAGTAATGTGGTGTTTAAGGTTCAGGAATCTATGCACACGATACTCGCATTTGTAGTCCAGAGATCTTCAAAAGGAGCTTACCGACCCTTATTTTGATAGCGTTCATGGTGCTTTTCGATATATGGTATATATGATACTATGGTACGAAGTGGTTTGGGACGAATCGGCTTGAATCCGTGATTGCGGAAGTAAAAACCCCGTTAGAGCTCTCTTCCTGTGCGCCATTTTAGAAGCTACAAGCTGAAGTCGTAAAGACAACTAAAGCACCAAATATTCCTGATTATTCCTTGGCATCACTCTGTCCAGCTGTGGAGGATTGATTGCGGGACTACGCTTGTACCTAGGTGAGTACAATATTGGCGCTGCGAGCAGGGTTCGAACATGCGCGGGAAGATCCCAATGCATTAGTGAGTACAATATTGGCGCTGCGAGCAAATTTCGGACATATTTTTCTTTGAATTACAGGTTGTGAAAAATTCTATATTTTTTTTTCATCTCTTTTCTTCTTTCACGAGAATAACAGGCTGTGAAAAATTCTCACTATACCTTTTCTTCTTTCTTATAACACGAGGATTGCAGGTAAGAAATTTTCAATATTTTATAATTTCTTCTACTTCTTCTTACCTTGCACATTCTTACTCACACTTTAGATTGGTGTGAATAGTTAGTCAGGTGGTCGTAGCACAGCTATTTGGAGTTGTAATCATATTAGCAAAGTTGTTTTAACAAATAAAACAAATAGGATTAAATTTTTATTCCGTTAATTTCCTCGAATTATTTTTTCACACTTTCAAAATTGGTGTGAATTTTAGGTCACGTGGTCGTCAAACACCAATTTCGGTTCTTAAATAGTTGCAAGTTTATTTTTATTTTTAACAATCAAACAAATTGGATTATAATTGTCTTTCTTTACCTTTTTCATACATTACCCTTTCACACTTTCCAAATTGGTGTGAAGTTTTGGTCACGTGGTTGAAGGACAACGCTTTTGTTTATAAGATACATCAGCAGGATTGTTTTAGATACAGAGCAAATATTGGTAGCAATAAATAATTAGAAAGCCACAACATTAATATTTTGCTAGTGTTATAGAAATCTTTTTACTGGAAGAATAGTAATAAAATACACACACACACACATGCTATTTGAAAAATCTGTTTTATTATCAAAATACTTTGTTCCAGATAATTAACAGAATATATATTTTCTCGACTAGTTTGCTGTCGCTCCGTCTCATCCCGTAAAGCAAGGTGGTACCAGTCTGTGACGATTGCTTCAGCGTCTCGCTTGAAGCTCCACGTGCCGGACCTTTTGGGGATACTTCAGCGCCTGGCTTGAAGACCCGGTTGCCAGTACCAGTGTGTAGCTGCTTCAGCATCTTGCTCGGAGCTCCGCGTGCTGTCAAACTCACCAACTAGAGACTTAGTTATAATTTTTCTTTTCGAAAGTAATTTTCAGTTGTTGTGATTTTAATTCTGTTTTTATTTTTCTATTTTTCTTTAATTACACATTATCAACTAAAAATAAAGGTTGGTCTGAGATCTGTGTTTATTAAAGGAGCACGTGTAATCGGCAGTACAAATTACTTAAAGGGACATTACATTTTTACGATTTAATTGCTTAAAGGGACACTACATGTTGTTTTTTTTTAAATCAACTACTTAAAGGGACACTACATTGTTAAAAATTACTACCTTAAAGGGACATTAAATTCTTTCAAATTAATTGAATAGTTCATTTAAGTTTGCTTGGCATTAAAAACTATTTAAATGGGCACTACACTTTTACGAATTATTTTCTTAAAGGGACATTACATTTTAATACTTGAATTCTTTTATATATACTTTGTCTTTGCCTGCCACAGTCCAACCTTTACAATAATGTTCCATCGAACATCGACACGTGTCCCGATCAATACTGCATCGGAAACACAACTACGGTCACTGCCTGGTATTGGCAATTATTGATTACCGGGAAAGGGTGGGACCAATTGATGAAGAAAAATTGTCGATGATTCCATATATTAGGATTTCAAGGGATTTGTTAGATCTGATCGATTTCACTCCGTATAGTCGGGAATTGCCGACTGCACAACATGAAGACATGGATAAATTATCAGACACTTTCCATCGAACAAGTTTACAAGACCCTTATTACCATGCTGTTGCGAGACCTCAAATGGCATATGCTGACTCTGACAATGTCAATCTGAATAATCAGTTCTTAAGCCGAGACAAGCCATACTTTCACCAAGATTACACCTCAGCAGGCACTGATGTGGAATATCATGCCAATGACTTGCGATCGGCTTACCCACCTGAAGGCAAACATCCTGTTTCGGGATACTCACCACGGCTTCTAAACCAGCGTCCGTCGAGAAGGTTCGGACATTTAGACCGAACACCTACAAACCATCCGACCTACTTCGATCAAGGTCAAGGTCACAGGGACCAGCAAATGAAGAGAATTGGCAACTTACCTCAGACGCTGACTTATGATGGAAAGTCCAACTGGAGGGTTTTTTATGGGAAATTTTCTAAATATGCAGAAGCTCAGCGTTGGTCAGCACAGGACTGCAAAGATAACTTGTGTTGGTGCCTTACTGGCAAAGCCGGTGATTTCTTTGCAAATCTGGTGGAGAAGTATGATGACATGGAGGACTTCGACATTATCAAGCGTTTCGAGAAGCGTTTTGGATATCAAGATTTACCTGAAACGGCTACAATCGCCTTCAACACTGCTCGACAGGAGGTGGACGAGGACCTTGATGATTGGGCAGATCGAATCATGACCTTAGCCACGAAAGCTTTCCGGGATCTTACAGAAGATTATATGTACAGCCAGGCAGTTCTACGATTTTGTCATGGCTGCACTAACAAGGAAGCCGGTGAAATGGCAGCGAATGCTCGCCCATCTACAATGGAGGCAGCAGTGGATAAAGTGAAGTGGGCAGTCCACACTCACACCGCTGTTCATGGCCGTGCCAAACGCGATGTTCGTCAGACAACTGATAACGAAAGAAGCCAAGTCTGTTTCGTATATGCAGGGAAAGAGGAGCCACAAAGCCAAACTGGTCAGAGTACACTGACTCGATTGGATGCATGTGAAAAACGTCTGGACATGATAGAGCAACATATTAGCCAGATTAAGAACTATGTCGATACCATCCTCGAGCGCCTTCCTTACAGACAATCTCGCTCCGCATCGCCGTCCCCGAACAGACCTCCTCGAACACTTCAGTGTTTCAACTGCAAAGAAAATCATTGCATTAAAGACTGTCTACGCCGCACAAGTGACGAAAGTAAACGTGTCCAATTTGTTGAGGGAAAGGGAGAGAACGAGGAACATTTAAACGTCCGGGTCGGACGAGAAGGGCAAAGCCCGACCCCAGTGCTTAAAAGCCCAGTCCATGATGAAGGTAATGATTTAATTAAACAAAGAAAGACTTCCACACAAAGGGGCAAGAAGTACAATCAAGTAACTAATGGTCTTAGTCTTCGACGTTTGTTCAATGAGAATCCTATCGGTCGGGATGAATCCGACTGCACTCTGAACTCGCCTGCAAAAGAGCCGGTTACAGACGAGGTTGGTTGAAACGTCTCTTCAATGAGAATCCTATCGGTCTGGATAAACCCGACTGCACTCTGAACTCGCCTGCAAAAGAGCCGGTTACAGACGAGGTCGATTTGAAACGTCTCTTTCAAGAAACAGAATCGGGAGGTCGGTATACACCTGACTACGCAGAAAATGAATACGAGGTTCAGCTGTCTACTCAGGAATGCCGGAGCCATGAGGAATACGTACAGCAAGGCTCATCTACAGAGAAGAGGGACATGGTTAAGCAAACCATGGTAACAGATGACAACCGAGCTGAATCCGTTAGGTCAGAAAAAGGGCCTGAAGAAGACAATGATCAAGTTGTGTTCCTACAATTGTCACTAAATTCAATGCCATTTGATCCTGGTGGATAGGAGTNTACAGACAAGGTTGGTTTAAAACGTCTCTTCAATGAGAATCCTATCGGTCTGGATAAACCCGACTGCACTCTGAACTCGCCTGCAAAAGAGCCGGTTACAGACGAGGTCGATTTGAAACGTCTCTTTCAAGAAACAGAATCGGGAGGTCGGTATACACCTGACTACGCAGAAAATGAATACGAGGTTCAGCTGTCTACTCAGGAATGCCGGAGCCATGAGGAATACGTACAGCAAGGCTCATCTACAGAGAAGAGGGACATGGTTAAGCAAACCATGGTAACAGATGACAACCGAGCTGAATCCGTTAGGTCAGAAAAAGGGCCTGAAGAAGACAATGATCAAGTTGTGTTCCTACAATTGTCACTAAATTCAATGCCATTTGATCCTGGTGGATAGGAGTATTTTATGACAGTATGCAATTTCCCTACACGTCTTAACGCTTACAACTCCATATTAAACTATCGAGCCAGACAGAAAATGACCTGATCCAACAACTCCTTATAGCCCAGCATGAAATTGACAAGGCTCAGAAACGTTCCAGTTTTATTAAAGACTTGCACGTGTATGCGTCTCTTCATCAGTCAGATTCGTGGCGGACGAGCCATTTGGGTTACAGACCACCAAAACGTTGGTCAGCACTGGGAACACAGGTCTCTAGGAGAAATTGCACGAGGGATATTAGATTGAAATCCGGTATATCCTGTACCAGAACAGTGCATACCGCGACTCTTAGTTCAGCATCTGCTGAAATAACAGTTGCTAGCGGAGAAAATGTCAGACCAGAATCAGCTCTGAGCGACCCTGTTGTCATCGAGACTATAAATACCTCAGCCCCTGCTGAAGTATTTACTGCAGTGTCAACCAGTTTCTCAGCACCCGCTGAGGTACAAGTCAAAATTAAGCTAGTGGAGGACCAAGTGGTATTCCGCTCCCAGATACCCCCACCAGCTGAGATCCTACAGCATGTACCCATTCTACCGCTGGACACAGACTTGGCACCTGCGCCAGAAATAGCAAATGCCCCAGTCATCAGTACGGATGCAACTTTGAGGATTTCGTCCCGGCCAGGTGTTGTGTCAAATCGTGCACAGGGAGAGGCATCTCCGTGAGAGAGAAGAGGGAGCCGTTCGGAGGGACCGCAGTCGCTCTAACAATCGTGACCACAAAGCGGTACTCTCAGAGGATGAGGCGGACTTTGACTTCAGATCCACTCGAATTTTCACAAATGTGTGTGTCGCCACATCTGCAAGAACTGACAAGTCGTACCAGCAAATCACGGATGAGAATACAGAGTTTCCCATACACATTAACTCAAAAAGCCGTAGACAGCGACTACAGAAATGCTCATTTCCGGAATGTCCAGATGCTCCTTTCCGCAACGCTCGTCGACATGTTAGAGAGAGGCACCTCCCCGCACATATTGGGAATGATGAACTCCACCAATCAGACCTGAATGAGCGTAGGCTAGCCGATCTGTTATGGATCGGCACCAAAATCTTCGGACATGCAGTATCTCCTGACGAGCTGCTCAGATTTGTAAATCAACAACGCACCATTCCTGCTGACGCATATGTCCCCAGTGAGAATGTCGAATGGTTGTCGATGGTGTGCAAGAAGAATGGCTGGGCGGCTCCGAAGGAATATAACCTGCATCCGGTAAAAAGCAAATCCCTGCTATTCCATTGGAGGGTTCTGACGATTCTCCGTTTCAATCTGTCTGAAGGAGACCATAAACAATTTCGAGTTTACATGGACGTATAAACACTCCGGTCCAAGACGAGTCGTTGGAAATGACCCCATATCCGAGGTTGAGCGGTCCAGCCTTGTGATCCAACCATTACCGAGCTACCCTGATAAAGACCAATTTGTTGATGGAAGCCAGGAAACGGGCACCGGGTGAACTATCTTGAAAGCATGGGACAGCCATTTCTACCTGGATCTTACCAGTCAAACAATATTTGGCCACCGGGAAGCTTCCTTTGTAAATATTCTCACTGCAGATGTCGGGCTTATACCCAAAGTCAAGGTTGAAGTGGGTTGAGTAATGGTCTACTGTGATCCTGAAAGTTATCCCACCAGTATCAAATGTCAGACGAAAGGGTTTGGAGCGGCAGTGGGTATACACCCCAAGAAGGTGCAGTTTTCCCGCACTCCAAGTTCGAGGAGCTCAGAAACCTTCTGAGGTTTAAAACAGTCGTGGCGCTAGGAGAGATCGGTTTAGACCGATGTTCACCCGTCTCCACGTGGAAACTTCATGAGGAGATCTTGGTGAAGGTCCTGCAACTGAACATGCCCATCCGTCCAGTGATTCTGCACATGCGAGACGCTGCGGATCAGCACTGCGGAGAAGTTGGGGCGAGATGTTTGCAGATTATGAAAGCCAATGATGCTCTAACTCAACGTATACATCTCCACTGTTTCACCGGAACTGTGGAGCATGTCGTGAGCTGGCTGGAGACATTTCCGAAGTGCTATTTCGGAGTAACCGGCCTGGTAAGGGAGTTCGATAGTTTCCAAAAAGCGGCACTAAGGAGAATTCCGAGGGGCCATTTGCTCATTGAAACAGATGCTCCTTACTTCAGACCATTGCAGGCAAGTGCGAGCACCCCAGCATTTATTGGAGAGGTTGCACTGGAGGTTAGTCGAGTAAGAGGGGAAACGGTTGAAGAGGCCCTCGGATTCACCTCAGCCAATACACGCATCATCTACTAAATGTAATTCTCGGTCGGCATGGCCAGACTGAGGTCTCTACACTAATACTGAATGGGGATAGCTTTCTGTTCAGCCAAGATTACACAGTAACGACAACATGATGAACGTGTTACCAGCTCCAATTTTATAGAACAGGGAGGAGTGTGGTACGAAGTGGTTTGGGACGAATCGGCTCGAATCCGTGATTGCGGAAGTGAAAACCCCGTTAGGGCTCTCTTCCTGTGCGCCATTTTAAAAGCTACAAGCTGAAGTCGTAAAGACAACTAAATCACCAAATATTCCTGATTATTCCTTGGCATCACTCTGTCCAGCTGTGGAGCATTGATTGCGGGACTACTCTTGTACCTAGGTGAGTACAATTATACCTAAAACGGGAAACTTACGCTTTTATCAGCAGTTTTTATGTATGAAATATGAACACACAGTCGTGACATAAACAAAACAAATTTAAAAAAGCACATTAAAGACATCGGGTATGTTTGTCTCATTCAAGTATGTATACATTTGTTGGTTTTTGACTAACTGATATAAGTTTGGTTCGTATTTGCTTCACGGACCCCCTTAAATCAAAGCACAAAAAACGCATGCCATTGTGGCTTATCATAGGACACTCAAAAATACGTGTTTACACATTTTTAGTTTGTGGATCGGTCTAAAAATATGCATAAACAGCCAAAAATGTTACTTGATGAGTAGAACTTCGCGATTTCTACAAACTAATGAAATTTGGTATGTCGGTATACGAGTATACATGCATATAGGTCACCGGCAGTGAACAAGGAGTATCACTCGTGATTGCGCAAGGAAGTTAACCACATTTTGGGTAAGATCTTATATTCCATATCCATTTTACACTTGCGGTTGCAGTCTTCAAATTCTGGGTTAACTTTGTCAATATCAAACTCTTTGGGAAATATACTGCCAAAACAACAGCAAATACATGGTTGAAAATCATAATGAACACAAAATGCTCTTGAATTGGCAATGTATTTTAGGTATGTGACAAACCGGTTTGTCACGTTTTCATCTAAACGATCGTTCTATTTTGTGTCGGTCATTTATTGGAGCTGGAACAATCACAAGACTGTTTTAATGTATAACATTATTGTTTTTAAAACCTCCAGTTTGCTCTTGGTACATACATAACTTACCGTTACTAACGATGCTACTCGTTAACATCTCGACATGTTAGTTCTACACGAATTACAAAACTGCATCACATGAATGTATGTCACATGTTCTTGTCATATGTCCTGAATTTCTTTTTTGACGTCTGACAAGTTAAACATCTGGCAAGTATTAAAATTAATGTCCCTTGATAAAACTTGTGCCAAAACTACGTAAAAGAATTTACTTTATTGCTTTTTTATTGTAATTTGTGTACTTTATCATAAAACTTAAATTGTCTTTTGTTTATGTCATTATCCTGTGATTTGTCTAGTCTAAATGAAATTTTGCTTCAACTTTGTGAGATATATTTCTGTTGATTCGTTAAATAACACGTCATTAGGAAAGAGCATATGTTTCACTAAGGTACTGTTTTTTTTAATTGGTCAGACATTAAACATTGGATGATAGTTTTATAAACGGCACATGTATTGTAGATATAACACCATTAATACATATATTATAAATCAGCTATGATCGTAAGATATAAATATACTAACGATATTTTCAAGTAAAATCAGTGGTCATTAAATGTTATAAACTTTAGGACTATTAAGTTTTACATTAAGCTCACGGTGATTTCTTTTTTTCAATCGTCATTAATGAAAAAATGTCATAGATAGATACTTTATTATTAAATGGGTCCTGATGAATACGAACTAACACANGGGCAGGAAGTCAGGACTTCCAAAATTTATTTCTTAGTGCAAGCCCTGTTATTGACACTGGCAAAAAACGGTGTCTATATAAACTAAATGAAAATATTACGGCCGCACTAAAGGTTACAATACACTTATCATAATTAAACGCGGTACGGCAGAAAACGGAAAAACTAAAACGACCGGAAAAACGGAAAAACTTAAACGACGAAGAATTGATTTCAATTTGTTTTCCATTTTCATAATCGTTTTCTGTACGATCGATTTTTAATTTCAATTCGTTTTCTGTCAAATACAAATCGTAAAAACGATAAAACGAACTATATCTGTTGCCCTGAATTTACGTACTACTTTATTTCATCACTTATATTCACGTTTTTAAGCTAATGTTATTTGTGTTCCCACCAATATGAATGAGGCTTTAGTTACTTTTATGTCCTTATTTCTACCATACTTTATTGATTGTTGTTATATTAAGTTACTTGCTTTATGTTTTATATTTGTGATTATATATGTCATACTGTATGACCCTTAATTGGCTTAATAAAGTTATTCTTTTCTTTTCTATAAAGACGTTTAAATGTACCATTTTGTCATCATGTTTTTAATCGTCGGTAAACACTTAAAACAGTCAGTATAGAAATTAAACCAACCCTGTGACCACCGCAAGAAGACTTCGTCTTTTAAATCATTCCCCCATAGAACGGATTTAACACTTTCAATTGTCTCATCACTGATCTGGTCGTTGACTTCTGCCATACTGGTAAACGACGTGAAATTCAACGGTTACTTCTACTTTTCTTTTGATTAGTCCGCCATATTGATTTTATAGGATATACAAAAACCTTCACCGGACAATAAAGGGGCGACCCTGCACTAAAGTCAAATAAGCAAAAAAACACGCCAGTCTGAGAATGTTCAAAATATGTGTTCGTTTATTGATTATCATCGATCGAAATCGGAATAACAATAACAAGTTTATAGATCTAACATCTTCATAGATTATTTAAAAAACACATATTTTGATATTAAATTCCTTTAATTACATTTTTGAAAATAAGAAAATATGTGAACAATTTCCTCACAATAACCATAAGGTTAACGAAAAAAAGTGCTTGTGCACTAATGCTTACGCTATTTTTTATTCAAACGTGAGGGCTTAATGGCCATACGAGTTATTGCACGACAAATCCCACACAAGTTATGTGGTGTTTAAGGTTCAGGAATCTATGCACACGATACTCGCATTTGTAGTCCAGAGGTCTTCAAAAGGAGCTGGCCGACCCTTATTTTGATAGCGTTCATGGTGCTTTTCGATATATGGTTTATATGATACTGTGGTACGAAGTGGTTTGGGACGAATGTGGAGGCTGTCCAGCTGTGGAGGATTGTTTGCGGGACTACTCTTGTACCTAGGTGAGAACAATAATACATAAAACGGACACCAAGGTTAAAGTTTCCCTTACTCTTTTATCAGCAGTTTTTATGTATGAAATATGAACACCCAATCGTGACATAAACAAAACAAATTTAAAAAAAGCACATTTAAGACATCGGGTATGTTTGCCTCATTCAAGTATGTATACATTTGTTGGTATTTGACTAACTGATATAAGTTTGGTTCGTATTTGCTTCACGGACCCCCTTTAATCAAAGCACAACAAAACGCATGCCATTGTGGCTTATCATAGGACATTCAAAAATACGTGTTTTACAAATTTTTAGTTTGTGGATCGGTCTAAAAAAATGCATTAACAGCCAACAAATGTTACTTGATGAGTAGAACTCCGCGATTTCTACAAACTAATGAAATTTGGTATGTCGGTATACGTGTATACATGTATATAGGTCACCGGCAGTGAACAAGGAGCATCACTCGTGATTGCGCAAGGAAGTTAACCACATTTTGGTTAAGATCTTATATTCCATATCCATTTAACACTTGCGGTTGCAGTCTTCAAATTCTGGGTTAACTTTGTCAACATCAAACCCGTTGGGAAATATACTGCCAAAACAACAGCAAATACATGGTTGAAAATCATAATGAACACAAAATGCTGTTGAATTGGCAATGTATTTTAGGTATGTGACAAACCGGTTTGTCACGTTTTCATCTAAACGATTGTTCTATTTTGTGTCGGTCATTTATTGGAGCTGGAACAATCACAAGACTGTTTTAATGTATAACATTTTTGTTTTTACAACCTCCAGTTTGCTCTTGGTACATAAATAACTTACCGTTACTAACGATGCTACTCGTTAACATCTCGACATGTTAGTTCTACACGAATTACAATACTGCATCACATGAATGTATATCACATGTTCTTGTCATATGTCCTGAATTTCTTTTTTGACGTCTGACAAGTTATACATCTGGCAAGTATCAAAATTAATGTCTCTTGATAAAACTTGTGCCAAAACTACGTAAAAGAATTTACTTTATTGCTTTTTTATTGTAATTTGTGTACTTAATCATTAAACTTAAATTGTCTTTTGTTTTTTGTCATTATCCTGTGATTTGTCTAGTCTAAATTAAATTTTGCTTCAACTTTGTAAGATATATTTCTGTTGATTCGTTAAATAACACGTCATTAGGAAAGAGCATATGTTTCACTAAGGTAATGTTTTTTTTAATTGGTCAGATATAAAATATTGGATGATAGTTTGATAAACGGCACAGGTATTGTAGATATAAAACCATTACTACATATATTATAAATCAGCTATGATCGTAAGATATAAATATACTAACGATATTTTCAAGTAAAATCAATGGTCATTAAATGTTATAAACTTTAGGACTATTAAGTTTTACATTAAGCTCACTGTGATTTCTTTTTTTTTCAATCGTCATTAATGAAAAAATGTCATAGATAGATACTTCATTATTAAATGGGTCCTGATGAATACGAACTAACACATTTGAATCTTTAGAGCTTTTATCTCAGTAACTTGGTATTTTTTATTTAGTTTGAAATGTAGATCTAAATCTAGGCCAGTTTCAGCAATCGCAAACAAAATGATTATACACGTGTTTCACACATAGCATGTGGCAACCCCAGCGGATTTTTTCGAATGTTTTCAAGGTTTTTGTATGTTATTTGTTTGTAAAAAAGGATGAAGATATCAAATGATATCATGTTTAATTGTAAAAATAACTAAAAAAAAATGTAATGATAATTTCACTCCGTTTTTTTATTTTTTATTATTAAACAATCTTTGTATATAATTTTTGAAGTATTCATGAGAAATACACCAAGCAAAATAAATATTTTTCACGATAAATTCACTAACTTATTTATGCTAAAATAATGCGATTCGGTAACACTATGTATTCTTTATGAGAAAACTATTTACATGAAATGCAAATTGATGATAATGTAACACCTTTTTGTGTAACTGTACACCGATCATTAGAACATTATTTTGTTTATATAAGTCAGTAACATTGATACATGTTGTACAAACACATCTCAGCAATACATAACACTGTATTGTTAACACAAAGTTGTTATATAGTTAAAACAAACTATTTACACTCTTCATTTCTTACAAGATATGGGCAATTATAAAAAAAGTAAATACACCATTTCAACACAAAAAAATATTGCACACTCGTGTTCTTATATTAAGTCAATTTTTGGGATGTTCTGTTACACACCACTGGCTTCCAGAACCAACACAGTCAGGGACAAAGTTCCAGTATACAAGATATTGTTTTAGTTTATGAACATTTAGCGTATCATTTTGCTGGTCATTGAAAAACCCATTTTCCGACATGGTTTAAGAAATTTTGCAGTTCATATGTCTGAACTGTTGTTTTTGTTTTTTTTTCAATATTTTCAACACAGCCCTGCTACCAGCCACTTGTGTATGCCACCACTAGAAACTCGTTGTTGTTCTCCATTTCGACAGGTTCAAATGTCAGTTTGTGCTTGTTTGGCTCCTATCTTCGACATTATGTTTGCTTTTCTTACTCGTCTAGTATATCTCAGCTAATATGTTTTCATGTTTTTCCCGAAGGATTGTTTTCATTGTGCATATATTAATCCCTCAGAACCTAATCTTCATTAACGCTGGTTTTAATGGCTGTTTTTTATTTTCACGAGCATCCTTACATTCAAACAATGTCAGAATTGAAGTAAAAATAACCAATTTTCATCAAAATGGTCTTCACCAAAACATGTAACTGAGGCAGTCACAGAGTTCTTGGTCATTGGATGGATGTCTTAACTTGCCCCCCCCTTCCAGAAGTCAACAACTATTAACGTACAGATTTAAACATGTGTTTTTCCCAAATTACTGGAATGGCTTTCATCATGATTGTCTGCATTTCTTCTTCAATGGTGAAACGCTCAGTAGCCAGTCTCCTGTCGTTACTAACACTGACCGAAATGTTCTATTGGACTTACGATGTCCAATGCCCGTCCCTGGTTGGGAAATGTTCTGGACAGTCCACACAATCTTGCAGCAGTTTTCAATAGCTTGAAAGTGGGGGTACATCTTACGGTGGCCTACTTTTCATTATGTCATAAACAGCCAGTATGGCACAGTAAATTTAAGGCAGAAAAGTCGTAAGCACTTAAATAGCGAACATATTTAATGTACATACATGTATTTGTAGATTTAATGAATACAAAGTATACTTATTTTTAGAAGAACAAACAACGACAGCCAATTTGCCTTATTTTTCAATGTTATTTCACTGCAATATTAATTTTACTCGTGCATATTTTATTATAATATCGTGATAAATAGTTAAATATATTTTTGTGAATCTCATTCAAAATGCGTTTTCCCGAATTTTATTTTTGTTTTTAAATTATGAAACGTCTGTTTTAATCCGGACATTTACTTTTTATATTTAAATATATTTTTATGGAGTATATAATAATGCATTTAATTAATTTATGTGTATGATATGTTTTAATGTTTGAAACATAATTTAATGAATCGTTACATCGTTGTGAAGAACTAGAAATTCTGTTGCGCATGTTTGATGTCATATTAGCGGTATACGTTCGTGTTGTTTGTATAGCACCAAAGACTATATAGAAGAATGACGTCTCATCAAATTAAACACTCTTAGTATCGGCAAGCTGCCTCTGTTAAGGATTTTGGAATTATTTTTTTCTCCATAAATCACCATTGGCGCTTGTTAGCATTCCGGTCATTGCGGAGCAAATACAGCATCTAAGATTAACTTGTATCTGAGTTTATTGTATTTAAAAGCATCTCCGTTGTTTTCCAGCTGCCACCAGGGGCGCTTGTCAGCTTTCTGGTTCTCTTGGAGCTTCTAAAAACACGTTAAGTTTGATCACTTTGCTTTGTCAATTGTATTTTAAAATACATGTATTCATGTATATATTCAGATGCTACAAGGGGCGCTAGTCAGCATTCTGATGCTGTTTGGTTCCTCGCTTACGCTGCACACCATACACACAGACCCTCTGACCACCGTCAAGGACATTCCACCAGTGAACGCCATTTTGACAAACGTGTAAGTCATATGTGCAGCATGCAGTTCCCGGATATATTTTAGTTATTCAGCGAGCTAACCGACAGATATTGAGGTCACTAATTGTCGTTTATATAATAAATATTGTGCGATGATTTGAGAATAAATATTATATTGCACTTCATTAAAAATATAAATTAAAGATCAAAAGATATTTTCTCACTTCAGCTTTCATGAAATATTATAAAAACTAGACGAAATTACCATGTGACAATTTGCAATGTATTGAAACTGCGATAGCTACATGCTGTAGTATGTACTATATTTGGAAGTCCCGTTTACAGGTTTCCGAATACAGACCCTAGAGAAGTCGTGAAGGTTGGTATTCCCTACCCGGCACCGCCTCTATTCAATTCTAAACCGTACAAAAGAGAAGACAGTATATCTGAAATAAGTGGAGACACAAATGAACCTCCAGATATCCTTAAACCAAGCAGCATCAATTTTGGCCGCGGTCAACAACATTCCCTTGATGGAAACGTTAAGTATCAAGACAACATGGCTCCAGTGAAAGGTGTAGAAAGTGAACCGGCAAATAAGCCAACACACGTGAAATCTGCTGCTACTCCGAAAACGAGTGACCCATTTGAATTTTTCTTGAGAGATCCTAATTCATCAAAGCAGGGCATCAAAGATCCTATGGATATGTTTGTCCGTAAACAAGTGTTAACAACGAAGAGGGACTCGCCAGGTGAATCGTCAAATGGAAACGGCGCACATACAGCAAAAACCGGAACTGTAGATCACATGGACTTTATTAACAACGACCAGACGTGGCCGATGAAAGGTTCATCAGATCTTTTAGGAAAAATCAAAAGTCATTCAGCTGAAATTCCGAATACTTTCATGCCTTATACAAACTCATCAAACAGTATAATTGGGCAAAGCAAGTTAGTGCCTATTAAAAGTAACAAGATATGGCCTTTCACCATCGTTGGTGAAAGCGTGGTTTTAGATCCGAATGCCGTCCCGCTGTCTGGTGGGGTACACACAAAAGAAACAGTGGACGATCTCCTAAGCAAGATACCTAAATTGTTTGGTAGAACAGACGTCATTCAGTTACCTCAAATAAAGTTAGGTAATTCCATTTTACAAAAGTCTCAGGACAATATATCGGATAAAGATAGTATAGCAAACGGCTCAATAATTGACGTTGTAAGACAGGCGACCAATTCGCAGGTTTACGCCAAAAATGATCACGGCTTTGTTTCGACAGAAGCAACTCCGGTAGACTATGAATACTATGATGTATCGACCGATGCAAATCCTGTAGGCTTTACACAAGGTAATGTTTCGACTGCGAGTCCTTTAAGCTATAAACAAGGCTATGTTGCGACAACTGCGAATCCTTTAAGCTATGAACAAGGTTATATTTCGACAATTGCGAGTCCTATAAGCTATGAACAAGGTCATGTTTCAACAGATGCTAGTTCTGTAGGCTATACACAAGGTTATGTTTCGACAGATCAACGTCCCATAGGCTATGAACAAAGTGACGTTTCGACAAATGCAAGTCCTAAAGATGCCAGTCATACGGGCAATGTACAGCCGTACCTACCGAAAGATGAAAGACATACGGGCAATGAACAGTCTTACCTACCGAAAGATGAAAGACATACGGGCCATGAACAGCCGTACCTGCCGAAAGATAAAAGACATACGGGCAATGAGCAGCCGTACCTACCGAAAGATGCCAGTCATACGGGCAATGAACAGCCTTATCTACCGAAAGATGCCAGTTCTACGGGCAATATACAGCCTTACATACCAAAAGATGCCAGTTCTACGGGCAATGTTCAGCCTTACATACCGAAAGATGCCAGTAATACGGGCAACAAACAGGGTTACCTACCGAAAGATGCCAGTTCTACGGCCAATGTACAGCCCTATCTCTCGAAAGATGCCAGTCATACGGGAAATGTACAGGCTTACCTACCGAAAAATGCAAGTTATACCGGCAATGTAAAGCCTTACCTACCGAAAGATGCTAGTCATAAGCGCAATGTACAGCCTTACCTATCGAAAGATGCCAGTAATACGGGCATTGAACAGGGTTACCTACCGAAAGATGTCACTCATATGGGCAATGTTCAGCCTTACCTACCGAAAGATGTTAGTCATACGGGCAATGAACAGCCTTACCTACCGAAAGATGCAAGTAGTACGGGCAATGAACAGCCTTACTTACCGAAATATGCAAGTAATACGGGCAATGAACAGCCTTACCTACCGAAAGATGCAAGTAATACGGGCAATGAACAGCCTCACCTACCGAAAGATGGAAGTAATACGGCCATTGAACAATCTAACATACCGAAAGATGTCAGTCATACGGGCAATGAACAGCCTAACCTACCGAAAGATGTCAGTTATTCGGGCACTGAACAGCCTTACCTACCGAAAGACGCCATTCATACGGGCAATGAACAACCTTACCTACAGGAACATGCCAGTTATTCGGGCACTAAAAAGCCTTACCTACCGACAGATGCCAGTCATACGGGCACTAAACAGCCGTACCTACCGAAATATGTGAGCTATACGGGCAATAAACAGCCTTACCTACCGAAAGATTCCAGTGATACGGGCAATGAACAGCCGTACCTACCGGAACATGATAGTTATTCGGGCACTAAACAGCCTTACCTACCGACAGATGCCAGTCATATGGGCACTAAGCAGCCGTACCTACCGAATACGGGAAATGGACAGCCTTACCTACCGAAAGATGCCAGTGATACGCGAAATGAAAAGCCTTACCTACCGAAAGATGCCAGTCATACGGACAATGTACAGCCGTACCTACCGAAAGATGAAAGACATATGGGCAACCAAGTCGGAAGTGGACAAGGTTACGTACCCAGTGATAGAAACAAGGTGGGAAGTGAACAAGGTAACGTGCCCAGTGATGCAAGCACGGTGGGAACTGAACAAGGTTACGTACCTAGTGATCCAAACACGATGGGAAGTCAACAGGAATACGTACCCAGTGGAGCAGGCCAAGGAGTAACTGAACAGCCGTACCTACCGAAAGATGCCAGTCATACGGGCAATGAACAGCCTTATCTACCGAAAGATGCCAGTTCTACGGGCAATGTACAGCCTTACATACCGAAAGATGCCAGCTCTACGGGCAATGTACAGCCTTACATACCGAAAGATGCCAGTTCTACGGGCAATGTACAGCCTTACATACCGAAAGATGCCAGTAATACGGTCAACAAACAGGGTTACCTACCGAAAGATGCCAGTTCTACGGGCAATGTACAGCCCTATCTCTCGAAAGATGCCAGTCATACGGGCAATGTACAGGCTTACCTACCGAAAGATGCAAGTTATACCGGCAATGTAAAGCCTTACCTACCGAAAGATGCTAGTCATACGGGCAATGTACAGCCTTACCTATCGAAAGATGCCAGTAATACGGGCAATGAACAGGGTTACCTACCGAAAGATGTCAGTCATATTGGCAATGTTCAGCCTTACCTACCGAAAGATGTCAGTCATACGGGCAATGAACAGCCTTACCTACCGAAAGATGCAAGTAGTACGGGCAATGAACAGACTTACTTACCGAAAGATGCAAGTAATACGGGCAATGAACAGCCTTACCTACCGAAAGATGCAAGTAATACGGGCAATGAACAGCCTTACATACCGAAAGTTACAAGTAATACGGCCAATGAACAACCTAACATACCGAAAGATGTCAGTCATACGGGCAATGAACAGCCTAACCTACCGAAAGATGTCAGTTATTCGGGCACTAAACAGCCTTACCTACCGAAAGACGCCAGTCATACGGGCAATGAACAACCTTACCTACCGGAACTTGCCAGTTATTCGGGCACTAAACAGCCTTACCTACCGACAGATGCCAGTCATACGGGCACTAAACAGCCGTACCTACCGAAATATGTGAGCTATACGGGCAATGAACAGCCTTACCTACCGAAAGATGCCAGTCATACGGGCAATGAACAGCCGTACCTACCGGAACATGATAGTTATTCGGGCACTAAACAGCCTTACCTACCGACAGATGCCAGTCATACGGGCACTAAGCAGCCGTACCTACCGAATACGGGCAATGGACAGCCTTACCTACCGAAAGATGCCAGTGATACGCGCAATGAAAAGCCTTACCTACCGAAAGATGCCAGTAATACGGGCAATGTACAGCCATACCTACCGAAAGATGCTAGTTATACGGGCAACCAAGTGGGAAGTGGACAAGGTTACGTACCTAGTGATAGAAACAAGGTGGGAAGTGAACAAGGTAACGTGCCCAGTGATGCAAGCACGGTGGGAACTGAACAAGGTTACGTACCTAGTGATCCAAACACGATGGGAAGTCAACAGGAATACGTACCCAGTGGAGCAGGCCAAGGAGTAACTGAACAGCCGTACCTACCGAAAGATGCCAGTCATACGGGCAATGAACAGCCTTATCTACCGAAAGATGCCAGTTCTACGGGCAATGTACAGCCTTACATACCGAAAGATGCCAGCTCTACGGGCAATGTACAGCCTTACATACCGAAAGATGCCAGTTCTACGGGCAATGTACAGCCTTACATACCGAAAGATGCCAGTAATACGGTCAACAAACAGGGTCACCTACCGAAAGATGCCAGTTCTACGGGCAATGTACAGCCCTATCTCTCGAAAGATGCCAGTCATACGGGCAATGTACAGGCTTACCTACCGAAAGATGCAAGTTATACCGGCAATGTAAAGCCTTACCTACCGAAAGATGCTAGTCATACGGGCAATGTACAGCCTTACCTATCGAAAGATGCCAGTAATTCAGGCAATGAACAGGGTTACCTACCGAAAGATGTCAGTCATATTGGCAATGAACAGCCTTACCTACCGAAAGATGCAAGTAGTACGGGCAATGAACAGCCTTACTTACCGAAAGATGCAAGTAATACGGGCAATGAACAGCCTTACCTACCGAAAGATGCACGTAATACGGGCAATGAACAGCCTTACCTACCGAACGTTACAAGTAATACGGCCAATGAACAACCTAACGTACCGAAAGATGTCAGTCATACGGGCAACGAACAGCCTTACCTACCGGAACTTGCCAGTTATTCGGGCACTAAACAGCCTTACCTACCGACAGATGCCAGTCATACGGGCACTAAGCAGCCGTACCTTCCGAATACGGGCAATGGACAGCCTAACCTACCGAAAGATGCCAGTGATACGCGCAATGAAAAGCCTTACCTACCGAAAGATGCCAGTAATACGGGCAATGTACAGCCATACCTACCGAAAGATGCTAGTTATACGGGCAACCAAGTGGGAAGTGGACAAGGTTACGTACCCAGTGATAGAAACAAGGTGGGAAGTGAACAAGGTAACGTGCCCAGTGGTGTAAGCACGGTGGGAACTGAACAAGGTTACGTACCTAGTGATCCAAACACGATGGAAAGTCAACAGGAATACGTACCCAGTGGAGCAGGCCTAGGAGTTACTGAACAAGGTCACGTACCCAGTGATGTAGGCCAAGGATTAACTGAACAAGGTCACGTACCCAGTGATGCAGGCCAAGGAATAACTGAACAAGGTCACGTACCCAGTGATGCAGGCCCAGGAGTAACTGAACAAGGTCACGTACCTAGTGAGGCAGACCAAAGAGTAACTGAACAAGGCCACGTACCCAGTGATGCAGGCCAAGGAGTAACTGAACACGGTAACGTACCCATTGATGCAGGCCCAAGAGTAACTGAACAAGGTTACGTACCCAGTGATGCAGGCCATGGAGTAACTGAACAAGACAACGTACCCATTGATGCGGGCCCAAGAGTAACTGAACAAGGTCACGTACCCAATAATGCAGGCCAAGCAGTAACTGAACAAGGTCACGCACCAAGTGATGCAAGCCAAAGAATAACTGAACAAGGTCACGTACCCAGTCATGCAGGCCAAGGAGTAACTGAACAAGGTTACGTACCCGGTGATGCAGTATCAGGAGTAACTGAAGAAAGTCACGTACCCAGTGATGCAGGCCCAGGAGTAACTGAAGATGGTCACGTACCCAGTGATGCAGGCCAAGGAGAAACTGATGATGGTCTTGTACCCAGTCATGCAGGCCAAGGAGTAACTGAACAAAGTCACGTACCCATTGATGCAGGCCCAGGAATAACTGAAAAAGGTCACGCACCCAGTGATTCAGGCCTAGGAGTAACTGAAAAAGGTCACGTTTCTAGTAATGCAGGCCCAGGAGTAACTGTGAAAGGTCACGCACCCAGTGGCGCAGGCCCAGGAGTAACTGAACAAGGTCACGTACCCAGTGATGCAGGTCCAGGAGTAACTGAAGGTCACGTACCTAGTGATGCAGGTTCAGGAGTAACTGAACAAGGTAATGTACCCAGTGATGCAGGCCCAGGAGTAACTGAACAAGGTCACGTACCCATTGATGCAGGTCAAGGAGTCACTGAACACGGTCACGTTCTCAGTGGTGCGGGCCAAGGGGTAACCGAACAAGGTCACGTACCCATTGATGCAGGTCAAGGAGTAACTGAACAAGGTCACGTACCCATGTATGCAGGTCAAGGAATAACTGAACATGATCACGTACCCAGTGATACAGGCCCAGGAGTAACTGAACAAGGTCACGTACCCATTGATGCAAGTCAAGGAGTAACTGAACACGGTCACGTACCCAGTGGTGCAGGTCCAGGAGTAACCGAACAAGGTCACGTATCCATTGATGCAGGTCAAGGAGTTACTGAACAAGGTCACGTACCCATAGATGCAGATCAAGGAGTAAATGAACAAAGTCACGTACTCATTGATGCAGGCCCAGCAGTAACTGAAAAAGTTCATGTACCCAGTGATGCAGGTCAAGGAGTAACTGAACAAGATCACGTCCCTATTGATGCAGGTCAAGGCGTAACTGAACAAGGTCACGTACCCAGTGGTGCAGACCAACGAGTAACTGAACAAGGTCACGTACCCATTGATGCAGGTCAAGGAGTAACCGAACAAGGTCACGTACCCATTGATGCAGGTCAAGGAGTAACTGAAACAGGTTACGTACCCAGTGATGCAGGTCAAGGAGTAACTGAACAAGTTCACGTAACAATTGATGCAGGCCAAGGAGTAACTGAAAAAGGTCACTTACCCATTGATGCAGGTCAAGGTGTAACTGAAAAAGATTACGTACCCAATGCTGCAGGTCAAGGCGTAACTGAGCAAGGTCACGTACTCATTGATGCAAGCCAAGGAATAACTGAAAAAAGTTACGTACCCAGTGGTGCAGGCCAAGGAGTAACTGAAAAAGGTTACGTACCCAGTGGTGCAAGCCCAGGAGTTACTGAACACGGTTACGAACCCAGCGATGCAAGCCCAGAAGGAATTGAACAAGGTTATAGACCTAGTGATTCAGGACCTATAAGCAAAGGGAATTCATCGATATTATCTAAACATGGTGTTGAGAATGAACGTCTAGTACCGGAAATGATAAATGCGGGTTTTGACCATAGCTACAAAGAATTGGGACCTTTGACGAAACTTATTTCTATTTCAGCGTTTGAAACACTAAATGATTTTACCAGAAGTAAACCGGGTTCAGAAAACACAGACCTTTCAAAAAGTAAAGGTTATTTTGGGAACAAGGTCATGTTTAATATTGCGAAAATATACTCTGTAAAAGAAAACGAGAGATTTAACACTCGCAAGTTTTGGAATAACAATCCTTTTAGCCGGAAGAATCTTTCAGGGTCTCAAAAAAAGGAAAATATTGTGGAATGGGGTCATTTTACATCTAATGCTGGTATTTCAGGATCTAAGAGCCCATTACACACTGCCTATTCCAAAATTGATTCTATGCTTAATGAAACCATTCCAGGTGTGCAAGATGGCTTCGTCAATGATGATCCCTTAAAGCAGAATATGAATGAATCAAATGATAAAGACACTTCAAAAGGTACAATGACAGGAAGTTTGGATGGGCAAATAGGGAAAACTGATAACAAGGGTTTATTACGCCTGGAAAAAAATGTGTCACTCAAACCTCTGAGTAAAATTTTAAGTAATACAGCCGATACTTTGGGGAAAATAGATCTTATTGAAAAGTCTATACACTTATTTGAAAAGGAATATGTTGAGAGTAGAATAAGACCGGAAAACAACGTCCTTGGATATCAGTCCAGCACAAAAGAAAAAACCACAAACAACCCAGAAACAGTTCCAGAAAAAGTCTCTGACGGCAAAACAAATGATGCGTCGGAATTGATGGAACCAATAAGAAACATTTTGAGTAATAAAGCCGATACCTTAGGAAAAATAGATCTTATTGGAAAATCTATACAAATAGCAGAAAAGGAATATGTTGAGAGTAGAATTGGACCAGAAAAAAACGTCCTTGGATCTCAATCCAGCAGAAAAGAAAAAAACACAAACAACTCAGATACAGTTCCAGCAAAAATCGCTAACGGCAAGACAAAGGATGCGTCGGAATTAATGGAACCAATAAGTAAAATTTTGAGTAATAAAGCTGATACCTTAGGAAAAATCGATCTTATTAGAAAAGCTTTACAATTAGCAGAAAAGGGATATGTTGAGAGTAGCATTGGACCGGAAAAGAACACCGTTGGATCTAAGTCTAACACAAAAGAACAAAACAAAAACGATCCAGAAAACGTTCCTAACAAAGTGGCTAACGGCAAGACAAATGATGCGTCGGAATTGATGGAAACAGGTGCTATTGAGAAATATGTCAATGATAAATCTGAATCGACAAGACCTGAAGATGTGTCTGCTGTAAACCAACGTACATCATATGGAAACCGGCGCTTCACGGGGCGGCGTTGGGGCCAAAAGAGCAACAATCGGGACAAAAAGAAACGATTCAGACCAACATTTGGAACGCAAAATGGGCGGAAAGAAAGAAGGCGATCAGGGTCCAACAGACGTTCATGAAAACAGAACGATAACGTTATGCTGAAATAATTGTTTGGATCAGTGAATTTTGTTATGTATAATAGACAAAATGTAATCAATGTATACTCTTAAAAAGCCTATGTATGTCTTTGATTTTATCTGGCAATAGACATGTAGTGTATTTATAATTTCAAGAAACTAGTTTAACTAGAAATGTTTAGTTTTGCATTAACGCAATTTAATGTGTAATGTTACAAACAAAACTGCAGAGCTTTGAATATCAACACAATCAATGTATATTGTAAAATACACAACTGCAGAGCTTCGCATAAACACATTTCAATGTAAATGTTACGAAAACAACTGCATAACCAAACCTCAATATGTAATGTTACACACATGTATGTATTAATATTGATGTTATTAAACATAAAATATGTGTATATTTTTCCAATAAACGAATAATGTAATTACATTTGGAACATAAGAAAAATAAAATTATAATTATATTGAATGTTTTCAGTTTGATAAAAACCCGTTTTTAAAAATATATGCGCAGGAAAGGTAAATTGGGCTGTGGTATATTTTGATCTTTGCTGGATGTTCTGTTTTCCACAACTCAAGTGAAAAGGCTGTATCCTCGGTAATTGCAAAACTGTCCCGTCCAACTCAAGTGCAATCGCTATAAATAGTAGTATCTCACACATTGCGTCACAATGTTTCGCTTATTGTTAAAACTCGTATTCTAAGACCTACAAACATTGCCATATCGCTCTTAAAAATACAAAAATGTCAATAGTAGGTTAACAGTACAATATATTTAAATGAATCAATTATATTCCCTCAATTTCATATGCGCCACAAACACACGCACTATTCCATGCATCTATAAAGACATACCGGTTTTCATTTTTCAATTTTAATCAAGGTCATAAATACCAACAGTCTTTAATAATTATGATCCAAACACGATTATACGCTTTCAATTTCGATTGCGATTTCTTACGCTTGCTCGTTTCCGAGACCTTTGTCCACCTTTTCTTCCCTTGCGTCCTTGTCCATTCTTTTTAACACGATTCCATCTAGCAGTATGCTTTTGCTTATCTTCGAGTTTCCTTGTCATTGCATGACTAAGCATTTTTGCAGGCAGATTTTCATCGTTCTTGACGCCATTGGGTGTCGTTCTTAAGACCAGATCAGCGTTCAGTGTGCTTGTACGTTTGGTGCTGAAATAACCCCTTATCCTCTGCTGACTACTGTTTGAAATATTATTTTCTGAGCGATTTCCATCTACGAGAACCATTTCAGTGTGCACAGAAAATTCAGTGGTTTTCTCGTTATTCTCTATGGGCGAAATTGTATGCTCCTCGACCGTGTTGAAAGCTTTATCAGATTGAGTTTTAGTATGTTGAATTTCACCAGTTTGTATATCTGTCATTATATCAGCTGTGTCGACAATTTCATTATCTTCAACGCGTTCGTATTTGTTTTCAAACGTGGTCGTGTTTATGTATCGTACCGGTAAAGTCGTTGTGGTATCATTATCGTCATCATCATCTTCATCGACATTGACAAAATTGGTTACATTATCAGCAGAAGAAGCGTCGAGTTTGAAATTGTGAAAGTGTATGTTTCGTTTTTGGAAATGGCCGCTTGTAATAAGATCCATATACTCTTCGGCACCGAGAAATCTGTTAAATGTAAATCTGTGCATGTCGTGATTCATATCAGTAAATCCTTCCGTATGCAAGTCTAAATTCGAGCCATTTATGTCGTTGTTATTGATAAAGGCACTGTCATCCACCGAACTTGCCCATGTTGCCTCTTGGTTTGAAATGTCACCTTTGAAAGGTTGCAAGGTCTCCCTAATGTACGACTCATTATAAGAGACGACATTATTGTTAATATTGGCATCCGTAGTTTGCAAAGTAGAGCTGTCCGCACTGGCGATTAACGTTTGCAATGTGTCCAGTGTCGATACTGTGTGTGCGTCTGGTTGCTCCTCGTGAAAACCGGCGTCTGTCTGTCTGTTAAATAGAGATTTGCATATGAATGCACCAATATACTAACTATTGGTATAACAGATAGTTTATATAGTATCAGCCTATTTTTCGTATGAAATATTGATATCAAATGCCGATATGTATTACCATTTGTCGTAGATAATGCGCACGAAACAGAATACACAATATTGATAGATAATGGATTATAGTGAAATTTGTCGTACATGCTGCTTGATCCTGTGAATGCAACAAAATACACAATATTAATATAAAATGCAGATGCTACTAGATGATGTGCTTCCAACAAAACACTTCATATATTTATAAAATGTCAGTATCCCGTGTTGACCACCTGAGCCCGAATACCGAGGTTTACATTACTTGTCAGGGGTGGAATATTTTATATATAACGGAATATGCACATGATATTAATCGCGTTATACCGAACAAACATACTTTTATTCAAACATCAGTGCAGATTTTGGGATAACTCAAGCGCTCATCGACGAAGATTTGTTTTGTATGTATTCTTTGAGGGCTCTTTTTTTCTCGGGAATCACCATGTCTGCATTTATCGTAAAGGTTATTTAATGACGTGAGAGTTAGCGTTATTTTGCGGATTTGACGTTTTTAAGTACGTTGGACGTGAATATTTTAAATAACTCAAAGCATGTAACAGGTATAAATTAAAACGATTATTTAACAGCGTTATGTACAAAAATGTGATTTATTTGTACTCGGACAGAGCTGGCATACTCACATTGGAATCGATTATCTGCTCGTCCAATATGGTATTTAATCTGTGCACTGGACCAAATATTTCAAAGATTTATACAGAACGACGTGCGATATTAAAAACATAATATTATAGCTCGATCGTGATATATTTCGTTCTTCCGTCGTGGCATAGAAAAAAGATCCGCAGGGATGTGTATATTAAATTTAAAAATAGGAAATGGAAGTGAGGTGTTATGGGAGACATTTTGTGAACATGCACATGCAAACATGTTTAAGTTAAGGTTGAATCAATCAGCTAAACGAATTTGGCAAATTCATATTGCTGTCCAATTTACATACAAGATTTTTATTAATTAACATTGTAATGAAATACTCGTACACGAGAAGAGAGGCAATTTCTCCGAAACCTTCATCGCAGGTGAAGTTGCAAATCAGAAACATAACAACTACCACTACAGCAAGGCAGCGCATCTGAAATGATAACAATTTACAAACGATGCAGTATGCCCTTCATATTAATCCAGATTGTAAAAAAAAAGGATTTGGGGATTTTAGAAGTTGGGTTGGGTTTTAAATATTCAGAAACAGACATCGGCTGTCATTAACACTCGATTGGTCATTGTAGGCTCGAGTACTACTTAAAAGTACAAACTAGAGGAAATGAAAGACTAGCAATCTTCGTTGTTTTAAAAAAATACACGTGTTTTCAAAACAGAGTATTGATTATGTGCTGAAAAAATGGGTCACAAATTCCGAGATCACAAATGGATTGTTCTTATCAACATGCGTTTCAAACAATTATCGTTAATCCGATGCAAATTGTGTAATGCAGATAAGTATAAAGATCTGGTTGTGCTTACAACTGACACGCCATACAATGTCCTCATTATTTCTGTATCAAATTAAAGTATATCAAACATTAATGTTACTTGCTGTATCAACAACTAGCATTTTATCATGTTATAGAAAGTCGTATATTAGAAGGCGCGTACGTATAAATAGATTTAAAATTTTGAAATAAACGAATGAAACTTATTATTATTCAAATCAAGTTACATTGTCTATAGTGCCAACAAGATTCGTTAAATATTATATTGCATTTTATTTCATTAAAATTAAATGCTTGGTCGATTATTTTAATAACAATGTGAACCTTACATACCTTGAGCCGTTAATCCAATGATATAACTGACGGTTTTGACAGTTTGTCGGACATTTAAGACGTCGTATATACTTTAGATGACAACTGTAAATCAAGCTCTCACGCGATTATATTTAAGACCGTCATACACCATGCGTTTTCTAGAACAAATACAAGTGTTTTATGTTTAAAGAGAAAATAAAATAAATAACATTTATGCTTTTTATGATTCTTCATTCGATATTAATCATTGTCGTAACGTCCATTTCGAAAGATCTCGGCAACCATCGGTAATTGTGTTTTTAACGAAGGTTGTATTCGATTTAATTAAAATTAATAATTATTAACTATAGGTAGCTAAACCATAACCATCGTTCGGGCCTATTGTTCCTGATTTCTTAACGTGGCTTTATTTACATTTATAAAATAAACCCCGATTTTTAATTGGTATTTTTACTATTTTATTAGTTATGTTTACTTTTAAGAAGGGTTTTACTCATAATATTTTTACAGCAATTGACAACGTATATATTAATTTCCATGACAATGCTACACTTGAAGCAAGCATACACATTTTGTTCTTTTAAAACAGACAACACGTTCATGAATAAGAACTAAAATAAAAGATCAGAAGAAATGCTGCCAGGACAGTTGAAAATACTTTTATTTTGTAAAGTCAATTTTTAATTATGTACAGCAGACATATAAACCTTTTGCAAACCCGAGATCTTGTGCAGATTTGTTCATAAAACAAATTAACACAACTGTTTGTTCTGCAATATATACGAGTAAACGGATAGGTATCGGCGGTAACTTAGTTCTAATGAATTTCGTTGAGGTAAACAACATATGATCCATGGGAAAATTTGAAGATCGTTTTTTATTCAACGGCCCTCGTTCATAGTCATCTGTTTCTTTAGGATAGAGCAAAAAAATATATTGACTTTTGACGGGCAGTTCACTGTAACCTGGGCCTGCATAGTCTTATTTAAAGCCTCAATAACGCTGAAATCAACGAAAATTTCGTAAAATATTTCGTAAAATAAAGTTAACACAGTCATAACCAATCAGTGTTCTGTATAGCAATAGCCATAATTTCAGCACTAGATGTGGTCTGGTAACAAAGATTTTGTTTGTTTGTGGAACTATATATTCAACACATGGTCATGTCCCATTTTAGTGTTCGCGTGTCGTATGAAAAGATATCGTTGCGTGAAATTAAAATGGAATATATAGTGCCACACAAAAATAAAAAAGAGCATTTTGTATCTACAAAAATGTGTTAGCAGAACACATCTGGCGTTGAACTTTTGGCTATTGCTATAAAGAACACTGATTTTTTATTGGGTGACTTTATTTTAGGCAATAGTTTACGATATTTTCGTTGATTTTTTAGTTTTAATGCGGCTTTAACTATCGGCGATGAAGGACGGACCTCAGTTACTTTGAAATATGCATGCAAGATGCGGACTTGGTTTCAGTTTTGGTTAATTATGCCATACTATACAGGCTTTTCATGTCGATGTTGGTCATGGGCTTTTAATACAGGGCATCACATTATTCACGTTTATGAGATAAGGACGTATTCCTTAATTCAACAAACCTGTGTCATTCTTTAGATGAGAAAATCGAGAATGCTGACGGTTACATACCATCTTATACTATGAACTTAATATATATGTTTAAATATATAAATAATGGGAACTAAACACATACATATGATTGTGGTTGTGGTTGTGATATATTTTATAAAACTAGTATTAACACATCCTATAGAATAAGATGATATGTAAGGAAAACAACAACATTTATACGGCAATGTAGAAGGAGGCGTTATGTACAAGCAATCCAAGATCCATTATCTTTGAAGTGAAACGATAGGTCGGGAGCAAACAGAATTTAAAGATAAGAATTGTCTTAAAAATGTCAAACTGTTTTTGAAAATATTTAAAAATGTCAGAATTGCACTAAGTACTAAGATCCAAGATGATTGTTTGCGGGACCATTTTAAGTTACTGGTTGACAATCGAATTATTGCCACCAAAAGAAAACATATCGTAAACGTTTATTTCGATCCATACAATGGTGTCTTCGGCGATGTAGGTGGACATCGAAAAAGGGTTTTGGCTCCAATATAATCGTGATACTATCTTTAAAAAAAATAAATATGCAAACAGATATACTCATCGCCTACGAAATCCTTCAAGTTACACATTGAATGTCGTACGTACAGCGGTACGCAACATTTTGTCACATTGTTCGGATAAGAAACATTATGTGCGACACTGTATTTACCGGAAATGAATTCTGGAATAAGAAATATTTTTTTTTACAAAACCATAAACAAGTGCACATTTATTTATCAAAATAAACGTGTATAAATAATAAATAAGAAATGTTATACAATTTTATTAAAACTTTTGCTTCATTTATACGGGCAATACGGTAGATCTCTGCACAGTTTTATGAATAGTGTGCACTTTATATTTACCCCCAAAAGATAATTTTGCGTAAAAAAATGCGACTATTTAATTAATTAAAAATGGTAACAAAAGAATTCCATGGGCATTTACTTTCATAGCTAGGTTAACCTAACTAACCAGTAGACAATAAATCCATGACTGTCGCTTAAGGTTTTGACAGTTTTTCACGTTTATAAGACACCATTTATAATTCCTCTGACAAGCCATCGACGCTGCCTGTGAATCAGAATATCACGAGATGGTGCAGAAGGGCATGTGACTATGAGTTTTATAGAACACACATGTGATGTTTGGATGACACGAGATGGTGCAGAAGGGCATGTGACTATGAGTTTTATAGAACACACATGTGATGTTTGGATGAGTGGAAAGGGAACAAAAACACACACAGACAGATGCACGGTCGTTGTTTTACGGCGGATAAAAAACAGTAAAATAAATTCATTCTGTATGTGACAACGTTGAAACGTTGATGTCTTAATACAATCTTCAGTAAATGTCCGTAAAAAATATCTGTGAATAACGAAGGGTTGAGAAGTTTGTTTTGTAAAACAATTCTTATATAGAAATTATATCCTTGTAATCTTACCAAATATCAGATCTTCAAAAGATGATATTTTGTCCGTATATATTTGTTAAAGATTGTCAGCATGCACACATAGCAAAACCCTACATTGTAATTGTTATGTATACATATTCTGTGCAAATGATAGTAGTATAAGTCACAAAGTATTTAAATGACCGTAATAAGATGATGCAGGGTCATTTAAAAAACGACACCATGACAGTACAGATGCATAAAAAGGTTTTCCATTTTCTAATGAAAACAGCATCATGGCAATATTTGATTATTTTGAAATAAGAATTAACCGAATAAATAAAAACATCATTTGAAATTTAAAGAAAGATTCGTGACCCGGTTTATTTGATGAACAACAACATTTCAGTTCTTTGCAATAAGTTTGTTTTTTTTAAACCATAACAGTAAAAGAAGACTTTGCATAAGCAGTTTGTATCAAAATACAGATGCACCTTTAATACAAATAAATTGCAGCATTATAAACGAACTGGCAAACTACTAAATACACATTTACTTTTCCGTCAGGAAAACCACTAATGCGGAGGCTGTCACACACCGGATCCGCCCATAATGCACTTTTGTAGAAAGAACCTTTATACATGTACCTTCGAAAAATGATCTGATTGATGTCATTTCAGTATCGTATATAGCATATATGAACGAAACATCACACAGTAACCACGGTAGGACCAATTCATTTTAGGAAAAAAAGAAGCCTTTAGACAACAATCTTTTCATGACTGATTTATAGTCGCCCTAGATACACATGTATTGGTACGTGCCCAACAATATATGTCTAATTATTAATAGTCTGGCTAAATGTCTGATTATTATGAGTTCTGGTTAATGTGTTTGATGGTTACGAGCCCATCCTAATTTCTTATGTTTAATATGGTTACTAGTGCTCATCGGGTCATTGTCGACCTGCAATGGCTTACCGATTCATGTCACCCTGGGGTCACTTCAAGCCGATTCATGTCACCCCCGGGTGACTAGAATCGGCTTCATGTCACCCCAGGGTGACATGAATCGGCTTGAAGTCACCCTAGGGTGACAAGAATCGGCTTCTAAGCACCCCCGGGTGACTTGTGGGCCATTTCAGGTCGACAATGACCAAATGAGCGTTACTAGTTCAACCACACGAGTATGACGGCTAGTATAAATGTTAGCTGGTTACTTCTCTTTATTTACTATGGGTGTGAGATATTTATATGTCACACTCTATCAGATTGTTATATGTGGCGTGTTCTGAGAAAACTGGGCAAAATGCTTGTGCGTAAATTGTCATCCCAGATTAGCCTGTGCAGCCGGTACAGACTAATCAGGGACGACAATTTCCGCTTTTATGGAATTTTTCGTTCAAATGATGTCTCTTCTTAGCGAAAATGCAGTTTAGGCGGAAAGTGTCGTCCCGGATTAGCCTGTGCGGACTGCACAGGCTAATCTGTGATGACACTTTACGCACAAGCATTTTGCCCAGTTTTCTCAGAACACGACACATATTAACAACTACATGCGTTTGAATGTTGCATGTCTAAATATTCATGTGTGTGGGTTTTAGTCTCACTATACGTGAAATTAAATTACAAGTTCCTTTTTTATGTGCCCGATTATAAAAAGTCCAACCATATGTGTAAGATGTATATGTTATTATTGTATGCATGGTACATACAATCCAATAATACACGTGTGATATGTACAAGTCACACCGTAAGTGTCTGTTGGTAACTCGTATCACTATACATTCGGAAAGATACAAGCTCAATGTTACATGTCTTATCGCTTAAAGCCGTATGTTACAAGTTTGGAATGCTTACATGTCCAAACACAAATATAAATAAAAGTTTGATTCAGAATGTTGGCTTCAACAAGTAACATATAGTAATATTACACGGAGAATGGAAACTTCTGCAAGGAGATGTTACAGAGGAAACAGTTTAGGAACAAATTACTAACGAAAACACTTTTTTTATTATTGCTTACGTTAACATTCTTTTAGATACAATAACACATCATTTTAACTGCATTTAAAATAAACTAAACATAATGCTATTGGCAGCATGTGTATATTATTAGACAATAGACGTCTATGCATTTAAGGCTATATTGATCATAAAAAAAATAAAAATGGCAAAAGTACCGCGATGTATCATGTGTCTTATATTCTAACACAAGAATTAAATTTGCCGTATTTGGTGTTAATGTATTATATTTAAAAACAATGTGTGATATTCAAATGTAATTCATCTAGTATACTCGTAATTCGATAAGAGGCGTTTACACATGCATATGCAATTCGAAATACCAAACTGGCGGTTATAAAAAAAAAAATCAAGAAAACCAAATTAACAAGAATCAGGGTTTTTTACATTGCAAGCGGATAACACAAGTATTTTAGTCTTAAAATATTCGTAAAAAAAGGTCAAAATACTTACACTTTTCGTGAGAAAATCAATCATTATGCCAAAACACGCTTCTTAAATTTCAAACAGATCATCTACTACGTTTATATACTGTTGGACGATAAAAAATAGCAAATCTTTAAAAAATATTTAATGAACAGTGAGGCATTTACGTATTGAGTTTCTATCCGATATAGTGCTATATATAGTAAGTATAAGAAAATGCCATAAATGTATATTAAATGTTTGAAAAGATTTTACTTATTATAATTTACTCACTTATTACTTATAAAATCATGTCATGTAATTAAAAATACGCAATATCAAGTTTCAACGCCCCTGTCGTCTGTCGCCACCGGAACCAGAGCCTCTCCCACCGTTTCTTCCCCCTTCACGGCTGCCATCTCCTTCACCGAGTTTACTACCGCCCCCGTTTGTTCTACCTCCGCGGCTGCTTTCTCCGTTACCATCAGTTCTGCCACCGCGACCTCCAGTTTTATTGTTACCATCATGTCCTCCGCCGTTACTGTTTCCTCCATCGCGCCATCAACCTCCGCTAATTACCTCGCGCTTACCGCGGTTGCTTCCACCGTTTCCACCATCACGACCACCTCGACTGCTTCCACCGTTTCCACCATCACGACCACCTCGACTGCTTCCATCGTTTCCACCATCACGACCACTTCGACTGCTTCCACCGTTTCCACCATCACGACCACCTCGACTGCTTCCACCGTTTCCACCGTCAAAACCATCTCGACTGCTTCCAACGTTGTTTCCGTCGCGACCACCTCGACTGCCTCTGTCGTTGTTTCCATCGCGCCAACCGCGACCGCTACCACCATCGCGACCACCTTGACTGCTTCCTCCGGTGTATCCATCGCGACCTCCGCGGCTGGTCCCTCCGCTTGCACCATCGCGATTTCCTCCATTACCACCATCGCGACCACTGCCCATACCTCTTCCGTTACCACCATCGAAACCACCTCGGTTACTGCTTTCTCCGTGTAACCCATCCATTCCATATTGCGGCCCATGGTTATCCTTTCTACCCTTTTGCCCAGACCGACCACCGCGATCTCCCCACTTCTTATCCTTTCCGCTTCCTACTTTTCCACTCTTCCAGACTTCGGGACCGGGGTCTGTTGCGGCCGGTGAAGCCTTAGTGCTTGTAGTTCCGCTGACCTCCGCTACTGGTGCCAACGTCGCTGGTTCTTTAACTGATGTAACCTCAACTGCGGGTGCGGTCGTCTGTGGTTGTTTGACTGGTGTAAACTCGACTGCGGGTGCTGCTGGGCCATCATTCGAAGATACCCTGCATCATACATTTGAGCCTCGCTCTGTGAAAAGGGGGTTTAATACATGTGCGTAAAGTGTCGTCCCAGATTAGCCTGTGCAGTCCGCACAGGCTAATTAGGGACAAAACTTTCCGCCTCAACTGGATTTTCGTCAAGAAGAGTCTTCCTTAAAACAAAAATACAATAAAAACGTAAAGTGTCGTCACAGGTTAGCCTGTGCGGACTGAACATGCTTATATGGGACGACACTTTACGCAAATGCATTAAACCCCCTTTTTACAGAGCGAGGCTCATTTATTTCTTTCCGTTGATACACTGAATTAACAGTGAAAATAAATGTGTCGTGAAATAATTTACATAAGACATTATTTCGAGGTAGCTTTGTTTATTGGTCGATAAGCAACGAATTTATGTTCTGGTGGGTATGAATTAAACCAGTAAGCCGAGTTATTGAATATCCATGCTTTAGAAGGACGAACAGATGTTGGCACAAGAAAGCTAAATAATGCAAAAAATAATCTCGATTCAAATATGTTGAATTAATATGTGTTCAATTTAAATGAGAACAATATTTTACTAGTGTGTGCTCCGGTGTGGTTACTAGTGTGTGCTCCGGTGTGGTTACTAATGTGTGCTCCGGTGTGGTTACTAGTGTGTGCTCCGGTGTGGTTATTAGTGTGTGCTCCGGTGTGGTAAATTGTGAGTGTAAATCGTGTGTGTGGTATTTACTTTATTTCATTCTTTAAATATCATTTGTATTGTTTTTATTTTTCAAAGCATATTTAAACTAATACGACAAACACAATACTGAAAAAGGTCTGTAAATGTATAATATTCAAATACAAATACAGTACTCTTACTGTAGCTTACCAGATTTGGGGAAATGAAATGTCTCCGAAACTTTCATCGGCAGCGACGTCGCAAATCAGCAACATGCCAATTAACACAACTGCTAGGCAACGCATCTTAAATAAGAATCATCGGGTAACTAGGCAACGCATCTTTAATAAGAAACATCGGGTAACGATCAGAATAGCACAGTAGTCCCAAACAATGATCCTACAGATGTATCACCACAATGTATGGTTACAGTTTTTGAGATTGGGGAAGGTGGTTTCGAATATCTTAACCCATTTATGCCTAGCGTCTAGAAAAAAGGCCTTGGCAAACAGCGTAGCCCCAGATGAGACGCCGCATGATGCGGCGTCTCATCAGGGTCTGCGCTGTTTGCTTTAAGGAATTTCTGTAAGAAATATTCTAAATATAGAAATAAATATACTAGACACCCCTAATTTTGGAAATAAATTGATCCAATTTAGAAGGATGGGAGAGTCCACTAGGCATAAATGGGTTAATATAACAAAAAACGACTATCACCAAGCGACCTATAATCTTATATTCTATGATACATGTTGTTCATGGTCGTTATCGTCAAATAGAACACATCGCATGATTATATTAAGTCAATTAAATAATATATATTGATTGAATTATTCATCACTTCCAATGATAATAACTGGGTAATAACATGTCTTAAGTTAACGTGCATTTTATATATATAAAAAAAAAAACATTTTTTGGTGGTTGCGTACATGGCTTAGACTCTCTAAAACCACTTAAAGATACCAAACAAACAGAAAAAGGGAATAATGCTTTTGCTGTTTCGTAAATTGCAAACATATTTAACAATAATTCCACGAGTTGAGTAACAATTTCAATGCAGATGTATTAAAAGCCTCTATAACGCTCAAAATCAACGGAAAGTTCGTTAAATATTTCGTAAAATAAAGTTAACACATAAACAATCAGTATTCCTTATAGCAATAGCCAAAATTTCAACACAAGATGTGGTCTGGTAACATATATTTAACACGATACACAATGCTTTTTTTTCTGGCAATATATTCACACATGTTCATGTCCCATTTTGCATGTAGTGTTCGCGTGTCGTATGAATAGATATCGTTGTGGGAAATTAAAATGGAATATAATGTGCAACACAAAAATGAAAAGAGCATTTTATATCTTGTTAAATCTATGTTACCAGAACACATCTACCGTTGACATTTGGCTATTGTTATAAGGAGCACTGATTGTCTATGTGTTTACTTTATTTTACTAAATATTAAACGAAATTTCCGTTTATTGTCCGTTTATTATCCGTTTATTTTGAGCGTTATAGGGGCTTTAACAATTAACAATAATTCAACACTTTTATGTCACAATTTCATATAAAATAATAATTAACATATAAAATTAGAATTCAGATAATAAGTTATGCCTTTTCAAAGATTTTTTCTATAAAGCGAATTTAAACAATGGGAGGTAGTTTTTTCGGTTTGAATTCCGAATAGATTTTTTTTTTTTATTAAAGGTCATTAAAACAGTCCACGTTAGTTTTTCCAAAAAGAAAAATGTATATCGAGTAAAGAAACGCTATACATTTATATTAAAACTTTAACGGATTCAATCTATGAGCAATTACCTAGAATCAAATGTATTATATAAACTCTGTATGTATTTTTCATACCGATGCAGATCATTTGCATAAGCATACGCATTTTTGACTTTAATAAAATTCAACAAAGGAATTATTTTTACTTTCATAGATATGTCCGCCTTACTAACCTTACAGTGAATCCTTGACGGTAACTGACGGTGTTGAAAGTTCTTCGCGTTTATAAGGTTACAAATATTGCCCTCTGCTAGTAAATCACCCTATCACGAGATTATTCACAAGGTCAGATGACCATTAGGTTTCTAGAACAACTTGGCTGAGTTGTAATTGAACAAAACACATTCACCGCTTGCCTTTTACAACCAGATGCCCTAACAATTTACGGGGGTGTGGAGTAAAATATATATTATCATCATTCTGTAAATGACACTGCCGTAACGTAGACGTCTAAAGGTCTCCTTCAGGTAACGTAAGTTAAAAAATACTTGAATGTAGCGAAGGTTAAAGAATTATTACATTAAAACTACATTACCAGATGTTTCAAATCACCAAATATGTGTTAATGATACTGATAACTAGCATCAATTACAAAACCCAACATTGTACTTTTACGGCATAAATATTCAACCTAAATTATAGTTAAAATATAGTTAAATGTTTCTTACTGACACTTCTCGCATTGGGTCATTTTCAGTGCATGCATTACATTAAGATTGATAATATATATGATATAATAATTGATAGATCTGTGGATGAAATGACTATATAAGAACTGTTACTATTAAATTAGGAACAAAACACGTGTCCCGACTTATTACAAGAATAGATAGAATTATGTACGTTGCAAGATAAGCCCTAATACGTGAATGATACAGGAAGACGTTGTATTCGCAGATTGTATGAAATGCTTGTGTACCATAAATTGAGCCGCGTCGTGCGAAAAAAGTTATTATGCCATATGCGACCAGCATAGCTACAGACCAGCGAGCGCATTTGCACAGTCTGGTCAAGAATTACTCGCAAAAGATACTGCGAAACCTTGAGGGACTATATAGTTGACAGGGTAGCTCCTGACCATCTGCGCATATGTCCAAGGTTGTTTGCAGCTCGTCTGGCCGCATATGTCATAAGACCAATTTTCTCATGGCGCGGCTCATATGTCAAACCAGAAATCTTGCAGCAGTATTAACAATTCTTTTTTAATGATATGCAGTTTCTTTTCAATAAAGAACAGTATTGTATGCAGGTTTCGGTTGCATTTATTATTAATGATCGATATAATCCGCATTTCAGACTCAACAAGTAAAAGTCAGTAATGTAGGCTTAAAACTATAGCCTTGTGTAAGACTACTGCATGGGAAATGACGCGAAACTAAATAATCTAAAACCGTTTATATCCCTCATAGCGTATATGTAATCATGTTTAATATACCTTATCATATTCTTTGAAGTTTTATGTTTTATTTATTTTTTTGCACGCAACCACTTAACATCAATTATCGAACTTATAGCATGTACCTCGCAGACGTGTTTTCAGTTTCGGCTAGTTAGACCACACTTATTTATGTCAATGTGACCATATGCTTAAATTACAGTTTCGATGTATCATTCATCACACTGTGATATGTTCACTAATTTATCAAGTCCGTCTACCTTATTAGACAGTGAAAACGGCAACGGCATGATCCTTATATAAAATATCTTAAAGGGTATGTGTGTGGGGGGGGGGGGAGAATAAATATGCTAAGAAGAAAAAACAATTTTTGGAGTTGCAAACGGATATCAAAACATTGTTTTGGCCTCAAAACCGTCGTGAACAATTCGTTAAAATCCATGCAAACACAGACACCTTTCGTCGAAACTCAAATTTTGTGAAAACAAGCTTTTTGTTTAAAATAAATATAAAAAAAAATGAGACAATGCACCGTTGGCACGGCCGATTAAATTTATTACAACCCCTTCGTGGTTAAGGTTTAACTTGATAAATAAACAATTGTGTCTACACGCATAATTTCTTTATCGTTTGACATGTTCACATACTCATATACATAGTTCAAACAGTTTATACCATTTCTTTTGTACTTACCAATTTGACAAGATTACATTTCAAAAAGCACAATAAATTACCGATAATGTATATAATAAGTTTAGGAAAGATTTCAATTACACATTTCAAAGTCTCTGTATTTATTGTCGTCTATTATGGTTACCATCACCGTTCGGTCTACGGTTACGGTCTCTTCGGACGCTGCTTTCTCTGTTACTACCATCGCCACCTGCTCTATTGCAATCAATACCACCATTGTTAGTGTTGCTTGCGCTGTTTCCACAACCCGGACGACCTGCGTTGTTGTCCTGGCGTCTACCGCGGCCGCCTTCTCCTCCGTTGTTNGGATTTTCCGCTCCTCGAGACGTCAGTCCCGGCGTCTTTCTTTACGGCTGTTGGAGCATCGGGGCTTGCACTTTTCGAAACCGCCTCTATTGATGCGATGGCCTCCGGTTTAAAGTCTGGTTTAACGCCAGTTTCTGGACCGCTAGATCCGAACCCTGAGCTTCCCTTGTCATCATCTGTCTTAGCAACCCTGCAACACGAGTGTGTATGTTATTCTTGATATGCTTGCTAAGAAAATTTTTATCACTAGTATCATTTAAATAGGGTATCTACTATTTAAATGTCAACATTGTTTGGTCTCATTCTCGAACATACATATGAACGAGGACAGTTACTACATTAATGATCTGTTCTTTGTATCATTAATCAAATGTTGTTAACTACAATGCAATAAATAACGACCTAGCTATTCTGATTACAACGCCGTTACCGACACGTTTACTCGAATAATTTGCAAAACCCAAAGTTATTTGTGTTGTATGAAAGAATCTGCATATAATATTGAGAATCGCATTGTTCGTCCGTCCACCCCGCTTTAAGTGTGAAGCATAACGCGAAAACAATATTGCACTGATTCAAACTGCATTTCGTACTCTTTTCAAAAAATGTTTTTTACATTTCACTCGTTTTCTTTTAATTAAAGTCGTTTACACCATTTTTTTACACACACATGTAGTTGTTACTGATTTTGTTGCTTATTTGGTATGGCTATCTGTTATCTTTAATTTGTTTGACAGAACTGCAAGCCTTTTAACTATTAACTGATTTTATTCTAGGAGTGTATTTTTTAAGCTGATCAAATCCTTAGATCACCCCCTCATAATATCTTAATCTATTTCATAATTGTATATCTCATGTTGTTTTCTGGGTTTTTTTCACGAATTTTCGTTAAATTGTTTTATAATAAAATTGTTTTATTATGCGATTTTTCTTATATAGTGTGTTGATTTAAAGCTGTTAATGTTATATTTCAGCATCTATTTTACACCAACTATATTTGTCTTACAATGAAATTAAAATTAAACAAGTAAAATTCATATTTATTTACTTCAACGTGCTCCTTTTCAAGAAAGAACATAAACAAGGGGGGTACCAAATTAATTTATGTATAAGCAAAACACACGCTGTAAATGAAATACTATGCTTAATAAACACACATTTACATCGTATGTGAATGTATTTCCAGAGAATTAATAAACAGGTATGATCATCGCACCGGAATTAATGCATGTGCGTTAAGTGTCCTCAACGATTAGCCTGTGAAGTCCACACAGCCTACTCAGGGACGACACTTTACGCTTTTGTTGTATTTTTCTTTTAAAGGAAGTCTCTTCACACCGAAAATCCAATTTAGGCGGAAAGTGTCGTCACTGATTAGCCTGTGCGGACCGCAAAGGCAAATCTAGGACCACAATTTACACACATGCATTAAGTCCCGTTTTCTTAGAGCGATGCAGATATCTATTCGTGCAGCGCTTACACAATGATGGTCACGTTCTTGCCGTCGTCGTCGCCAATCTTGTCGGCTATCTGGTCGACGACAGGCACCGCCCAGCAACATCCGACGAATAACGCGACCAGGAGACTTGTTGGAAACCGCATCTGAATGGTCGAAACGCACACTTGGATTAATATTTGAATACGTGTACTACTAACATGTGTATCATTAACAGATACATACTTAAGCCTTTGTGGTGCTATGGTAAACCATACGCTTTTGGTTCCCCTTCGGATTAATTAGCTAGAGCGATGTCGAGTTCGCATTCGTGGAAAAGCATCACTTTTTACTCAACATTTTTTCCTTTCTAATTCAATTGTTTAAAATTATTTAAAAAGTATGCATTTGTAATTGATATCCAATGATACTTTTCAAAAATACGATAATCTGCGAAAAGTCCCTCAAAGAAAAATAAATATGGTAAAAATGAAAAAAAAATATGAGTCACTAATGCTACAAATCTGAAAGCGTCTTTGAAAAAAATAGATTACTGTTGTGTTCATTGTTATCACGATTCATTCGTTGTTCAATCACATTAACTTCATTTACTGTATATTAACAAAAGCAACGGTATTGCCAAGATAATGCTAAAACTTAATAGTGTAATAACTTAGAAGTAAAACATACTTGACTGTTGGGGCGCCTTTCTGTTTGTGCGCTCAGTATTACTTTTTTCAAACATAATGCTGCACACTATTTAAAATCATGTACCTCAAAATAACAATTCATTTACAGTTCTAGATTAACCCTTTGAGCGCTGGAACCGGATTTTGAAGGCCTTTGCAAACAGTTTGGATCCAGATGAGACGCCACAGAACGTGGCGTCTCATCAGGATCCAAACTATTTGCTATTCTGATAGTATTCTTTTGAAAAAAAATCGAAGAAAATGCTAATTTTAGAAATTTAGCAGACAACATTTTAGCAGACGACAAATTTCCCAGCATGCAAAGGGTTAATATATAAGCATACATGAGCTAACACAATGGTCTTATGATGCATTATTTAGTCTGCAAAATCGGCGTATACCGAATGCTTTTATAACGAAAGAAACTGTTAAGCCGTAAAGTTTATAACATATTGTTTCTGTTCTAAGTCCGTGTATCACACTTTTTTCATGTTCATATATGAAAAACACAAGAATGCTGTACTTTGTGGAGTATAACAAACATCAACAAAAAACTACAGCAACAAGTCGAATGTTTGCTTTGAAATGAAGAAATAACTTAATTCTAACAAATATTTCAAGAAACTGATCATATCGACATTAATTATATTCTTATTAAACATTACACGTACCTTGTATGAATGTGTCCAATTATGAGAGATTCTGCTGCGCGGCTAATATTTATATTCTTCTTTTCTCACTTCGTGATGAGAGCTGTCAACAAAAGTAACTCATTTGTTAATCACGGGACTGCTTACAGCACAATATCTTGAACTTACCTAGAACAAAGTCCGATACCATACACATGCAATTAGTTATATATGTCATACCAATTCTACAAATGCATTCGCATAACGTTTTTAAGCACGCGACTTATGATGAATTACTTTTGCAAACATGTGCTGATGTTAAAAACAAACATTGAATAATGAACGTCGCTTTATACTAAGTGCTTTGAATTGAAATATGTGGACTTCGTCGAAAACTTGTGCCGGCTTGGTAAGTTGGAAGAGCCCTGGACAACAAAGTCGGTTCGATTCCCGGCCAGAGAACAGGTCATGAAAGTATTTCTACGACCATTCTTTCCCCACACAATTTCTCCCCCAGATAAACCAGCTTACACAAGAAAAGTATGGGTCGTCGAAGTGATCCCCGTTATTTGACTGAAACAAAACGGCGAAACATACATTCACAAAATTATTGTCGAAATTGGTCAAAGTTTGTAAACACCTGGCAATAACTTCACATGTTTGTACATGTATGTACTCTGATTATTACGGAATCCGGATAGTGCCATCTATAATCTCGCCCTTCTTTCATCAAGGGCGACACACGACACACGAAGCGATACACGATATTTTGCGCGACACACGAAGCGATACAATATATTTTGCGCGACACACGAAGCGACACACAATATTTTGCGCGATACACGCTGTTATGATATTGCCTGTCGACTCTCGCGTTTTTTAACACTAATTTTTAACCATTTATCCCCTTTGTTTCTTCCCTGATTTTTTGAAAACGCGAGAGTCGACAGGCGATACTATAACAGCGATATTTGAACAGTACAAATATCGTGTGTCGCTTCGTGTATCGCGCAAAATAACGTGTGTCGCTTTGAGTATCGCGCAAAATATCGAGTATCGTGTGTCGCTTCGTGTGTCGCCTAAAATATCGTGTAAAGCTTCATATGTCGTGTGTCGAGAAGGGCGAGAAGGGCGAGATTATAGATGGCACTATCCGGATTCAGTAGATTATTGTAGTAATAAAAGTAGTAGTAGCAGTAAAAGAATTAGTAGTAGAAAAAAAAGAAGTTCTACCAGTAGGAGTATGTGTATTTTTGCTGCTGTTGTTGTTGCAGTTTTAATCTTATAGCAAACAATCGGGATTATTTGAATATATATATATTCTCGTAATTCTATTTCAGTTTCAATATGCAGTGCAAAATACTTTAAAACGGGGTTAATAAATGTGCTACGAATAAACACAACTTTTGGCTATGCGAACAGAAATCAAAACACAGATTTGGGGTTTTTAAGTATCGTGAACGATTTGTCAAAACCCATGCAAACACATACACCTTTCGTCGAAACTCAGATTTTGCGAGAACACGCATCTTGGTTATGAATAACATTTCATCGAGACTATAAACCGTTGGTACGGACGACAAATCTTACATTTTAATGGTTTAACATAACTAAACAAACAAAAATGTCGAAACACATTATGTCTTTATCGTGCGACAAACTCATATACTCATATACATAGTTTAAAGCATGAATACAATAACTTTTTTTTCATTTTTGCTTAACATTTTGACAAGATTATATTATATAATACGCAGAATAAATTACCGATAAAGTATAATTATAAATGTCAACGTCTCTGCATTTATCATCCTCTGCCACCATCGGAACCAGATCCTCTCCCACCATTACTTCCACCACCGCTTCCACCATTACGACCACCGCGGCCGCTACCACCATCTCTACCACCGTTTCTGCTTCTTCCGCTGTCACCATTTCTATCACCGCGACCGCTACCACCATCGCGACCGCCATTACTGCCGCCCCGGCCGCTTCCTCCATTGCTACCATCGCGACCGCCGTTTCCTCCGTTGTTATCATTTCTACCGTTACCACCATCACGACCACCGTTGTTTCCTGCGCTACCACCATCACGACCACCGTTGTTTCCTCCGTTACCACCATCACGATCACCGTTGTTTCCTCCGCTACCACCATCACGACCACCGTTGTTTCCACCGCTACCACTATCACGACCACCGTTGTTTCCTCCGCTACCGCCATCACGACCACCGTTGTTTCCTCCGTTACCACCATCACGACCACCGTTGTTTCCTCCGCTACCACCATCACGACCACCGTTGTTTCCTCCGCTACCACCATCTCGACCACCGTTGTTTCCTCCGTTACCACCATCTCGACCACCGTTGTTTCCTCCGTTACCACCATCTCG